>JAHZNE010008267.1:0-12050 GCA_027744055.1 Callyntrura sp. NNG-2020
GACGCTAAGCAGCGTGATAACCGTCATGGAAGATGTAATAGAGCATACCATGCAGAAAAGGGGTTATCGATGCTTCACTCTGCCCACGTCCTTCCACGATACCATGCAAGTGTACCAGATCGGCTTGATTAATCGCGTCTGGTATATGCGAAGCTTCCTGTGGTTGGAACAGTCCGGACTTCCCGACCTGTGGAATGACTGGTCCCAGTATGGGGAGCGACTCCGGCAAAAAATATTTTCGCAAAAGGCGTTTAGTTTTCGGATAGATAATGTGGACCTGATTGGCTTCGAGGCTGTACTAGCCGCCCTATTAGTTATGGTCGGGTTGCTTTCTCTCTCGGGGTTAATGTTATTGACGGAATGCGCCTACTATTACAAAAAGTATCTTGTTGAGCGAGTACTGGTGTTTTCTAGCAAGATTATAGCTCTGTTCTGGCCAGCAGTAATTCTGTTGCGAAGGGTTCAAAATCTTTGTCGTGGGTATGTCGTTAAAAAGAAACTGTTAGACTTCATCTGTCAAAGGGGATAAAGGGGGTAGTGCTATAACTGTAAATGTATATTTGGGTTAGTCTGCAGGATCTATGTTATTTGGGTAAACTCGAATGAAACAGTATATTATTATTTTATTTTGCAAAAGCACCAACGAATAAACAAAGCGTGATGGGTTTACGCAGACTTGACCAGTTATCATCACTCGTGTCTACACAAAAACTTGATGTTATAACCCTTTATAGGGAGGCGATTATTTCTCAGGAAAGTTTCATGACGATGTGTAGACTACTGGTAAATTATGTCCTACGCACGTGGAGTTTGGAGGTTAAACATTATTCACGTGTATACATTGGTAATACCTGTAATTGTAAGGTACACTCGTGGAAAAAAATGATTCAGACATTGCATACTGGAGATTGCATTGCATTGGTTGTAGCATGTGATGTTGTATATAAATCATATCCCACACTACCAGTCACTGGGGGCAAGGCGGGATGCACTCACTTGTAGGAACTCTTCAGCATAAAAGTTTACTTTGTATTATAACATCACATGTACACTTGCTACTCCACTGTATCTAACAAATGAAGACCATGGATCAGGGATCGGATGAGTTCTAAGGGGATCCTCGAGGTCAACGCCTTATTGGTGCCCGAGGGGAACAACTTTTAATTTTAACATAGCAACCGTATCTCAAAATTCATAAAACTTAAAACTCAACCGAATCGTGGTGCATTCTTTTTAATTGTAGAAACACGTGAGTAGCATGTTTTTAGGTGATCATGTAATATAAAGTAAAATTGTATGCTGAAGAGTTCATAAAAGTGAGTTTATCCCGCCCTGCGTCCCGTGAGTTTTCATTCATTATACGTAAGATTCATAATAAATGTTCCAAAAGCAAGTGGGCCAAAAAATAAATCGATCTATCGGCCCATATTTTCCGCGTACATGTTTGACTGTTTCATTCCATAACTGTACTTGAAAATGTGCATTGTTATAGCTTATTGAGCTAGTTTACGTCATGCTTCTAACACCTTCGCCTCCAAAGCACTGTTCCATCATTTCTGTTTATTCCTACATATCTCAAACGTACCTGTTAATTCCGTGGAACAACAAAAAGCAATGATGCCTTGCATTCTGCGCATATTTGAGATAATCACTGGCCCCTTTCCGGATTACTTTTTGTTCTACCTGTACGCGCTAGGAAGTGCGCCTCAAATATTCCCCGACTGTACCCCTCAAATTTCCCGGGGCGCCCTCAATTCTCCCTTAAGTTCCCCATTTTTTCAACAAGTTGTCCTCCCAACGCCTTTGATGGCCGTGGAAGAAGGAGAGCCCCACGAAAAAATTATCCAAACGCCTTCAAAGTTGAGTGCAAAGCGTTTCGAAGTTATCATCACGGTTACCTGTACTTCATATTATCCCCCAGACACTGGAAGACAATACAACAAGAATGTCTATTTCCCTCGGGGTTATCCTGGCATACCGGAAATGAAGCCACCGTTTAACTACACCCGTGTAATTGTGGACGACTATGGTGTACTTAGATTCCAAGATTTCCTGGCTCGACCATCGACTCTTGTAGTGCTTATCAAGACCTGTGGCAGTTCAGGTTTTAAAGAGGTGATGGAGGAAAATGCCCCGTTCATTCCAGTGATACTTTTAGTGGACCCGAATACAACCAAGGTGTCCCTTCTCCAAGACTTTAGTCACGAGATACCCCTGGCGCCATGGCACTCCTCAGCCGGTTACTTAGATGCCGTGAAGCTCCACCATTTCTTGTACTGGCGCCCAACGGGGGCGGACTCCACCTTCCATTTCATCTACGACCCTGTCTCTTACGCCAGCAAGTATCCCTGGGAACATCCTTATGACTGTTTGACCTTGGCGTTCCAGCTAAGACCTGTATGTAACTATCAGGTGCTCTCAATTTTGACCTTGGCGTCCCAAGTGCACAATCAAACGCTTAACATGTACAACAGCTTCGATCCCACGGCAACCTTGAAGTATATAAGCGCCCCGCGGCCCCATATTGCTGTTAGGGCCATCCTAAACAATATTTATGAAACGTTGGACCACATGCCACATGTCGCCACTCGCAACCACCTGATCCACTTACTAACAGCCTTAAAAATTCTCAGCTTGGATAAGCTACGGCTCATTTACTGCAAGAGCAAACGGCCCATAATATGTACAACAGCTTCGATCCCACGGCAACCTTGAAGTATATAAGCGCCCCGCGGCCCCATATTGCTGTTAGGGCCATGCTAAACAATATTTATGAGACGTTGGACCACATGACACATGTCGCCACTCGCAACCACATGATCCATCTACAAACAGCCCTAAAAATTCTCAGCTTGGATAAGCTACGGCTCATTTACTGCAAGAGCAAACGGCCAGAGACGGAGAGGAAGCTCCCCTATGATTTCTCCGCGTGGACCACTCCCTTTGAAGCGGATATGTGGGGGTTTGTGGTTCTAGGTGGGGTCATGGGCCTGGGAATACAGCGTTTCCTAGGAAAAGTACAACAGATGTTGACCTTGTCCGAGGCCTCCAGGGAGAGACTTTTCAAGGTCTCCCAGTTTGTGATCCTGTTTGTGGGGATGATGATAAGGGACTACTATGAAAATGGACAAACCAGTTTGGTGACGGTCCCGGACGAACCCAAGGTGTTTCTGACGTTGAAGGAGCTGCTTCAAAATAAATTACACTATTCTTTGGCGACCCGATGAGCCTTCCAGGTCCCTGGATAGGTTGTATAAGAGTGTGGGCATAGGAAAAGCCTTTCATCGAGATTTTATGATGCAAGGAATTGACCTGGACGACGCGGATAAAGCCGTCCTTCGAGTGGACCAGGAATCTCCCTTGGAAGAGTTGTTGTCTGCAAGGAAAATGGCCTACCCGACGCTCAACAGCATGGTGACCTTGAGGGAAGACTCGATTGAGAATGTCCTGCAGAAGAGGGGCTATCGCTGTTTCACCCTACCCACATCTTTTTACAACACGATGCTCGTCTACCAGATTGGGTTGGTCAATCGAGTCTGGTACATGCGAAGCTTCTTCCGGTTGGAACAGTCGGGTCTTCCCGACCTGTGGAATGACTGGTCCCAGTATGGAGAGCGACTCCGGCAGAAAATGTTTTCTAGAAAGGAGTTTATATTTCGGATGGATAATGTGGACCTGATTGGCATTGAGGCAGTGGGAGCAGCTTTACTCGTTATGAGTGGCTTGCTTTCTATGTCAGGGCTAATATTTTTGACAGAGGGCACCTATTACTACAGGGAATATCTTGGAGAGAGGGTGAGGATGATTTCTGACAAGTGCTTTTATAGTTTCAGAACGGTGGGAGTGTTCCTACGGGGAGTATTTGTAAAGGGGTTTTATTTGGCAGGGAAGGCTTTCATGGAAGTCCGAGTTAAAATTCCTTTTTCGGGTAAAACGGATGTTGTGATGTTATAGACTAGAGGGTTGGTGCGGTAAAAATAAACGATATTTTTTTTGGTAAAAATTTCCAGTTCTTCTTGGGTGTTTAATTGTGTCATTCATCAATTCCTTTTAATAATTTATGGAACTCCCCAATGCCAGAGGGCGGGGCAGAAAGGGTCCAACCAGGAAAGGTTAAATCATACCTGTAAAGGGTTAATGGAGACGTAATTAATTTTGATAGGAATTTTTAATTAATTTCTAAAGGAACACCTGGAGAGCATATATTATCATGGACTGAAATATTTACTTTGGAAAAATGCTATTAATAACGTAAAGACAAAAGATAGCCGCTGTTTAAACGCAGTCTTACTGGAGAAGTCCCAATTCCTGAAACATACCCCGTTCTCCGGGAAAGAACAAGCCATATGGGACTTTTCCCTTGAAATTACACAGTATTTTGTTATTAGGAAGAGTGCCGTAGTACTCCTCTGCTGCCAAACATATAAATGTCCTTATTTTCTGTAAATGGCAGTAGACCCTTCTGTGCTGCCCTTTAAAACGCCCACGCAACATCAAGAAAAGTCTAATTTATGGTCATTTCTTCCCCCACGTCCCGATAACTTGTTCCTTTGTAGGATCAAGACTAGTAGGTCGTATTTTGGAGAAGAGTTCTATCTACTTCCATCCTAACATTACAATAATAGCAGCTATGTATCTTTTTTTATCAGAGGACCAACAAGCGGACAGATATCACCACAGGATATTGATTTATAGCTGGTTTCCCCCGAAGATACAAACGTTCTTGCCAAATTTGCGAAAAAATCGAACGTTTACACCTTCCTATAGAAATTTCCCCCAAAAATTGTAACCGGGACGAGGGATATACGAACCAGATTAGGGACACAACATTCCTCAAATATTGACAATAGAAGAATACAGGGTAATCATATAGCTCGCCTGTCTGAGCCTCAGGCAAATTGACGTTGACCTTGAAAAAGTTTTGGCATTCTATGTGTCGCATAAAGGAAGCATGTCTTTCTATATTAAACTATGGTGATAAATAACCTGCATATTAGCTTGTTGTTGTTGTTGTTGTTCCTGATGCACGCCACATTTTTTGTAATTTGTCGTTTTTGGAAAGATTATTTGCCAGTAAACTTCTTACATCTAGATAGATACTTTTGTGCGACACATCGATATAACTTTACTTACTGGATGGTTGTGTGATATCTAAAGTTATCGTCGAATGTCTACACCGAATATGAGGTTATTTATGGTCGTATTGTCAAAGTTTGATGAAATATATTATTGAATATGGTGGGAGGTTCCTTAGTATTCATCTTTCTTCGTGTTTATCTTGTTTTGAAGAACTTTTTCCATTTAAAAGTATCTGGACACTGTCTGGCGCTATGTCCCCGTTAAATCTTGTGTTCCTGACCAATGCTCTTTAACTTCTGCAGTGGTCCCATGCTACTACTCGGTGGCACCAACTCTAATTAATGCCCATGTACCATTTTTACGATGTGAGCTGGTTGTTGAATTTCAGTTTGGTATTCGACACATCTACTATCAGACTAATGTCACTGAACGCTGCTGCCGCTCTTTGTTGCATTGAACCATTTGTCAGGCATAAAGTAGTAAACCTTTTGTTTTTGCAAACTGCAACTGTGGCGAGCGCATGGAGCGGAAATCGACTCCTTTCTTGACTGTGAGTTTCCTAGAGGACTAATGATTACGCATGGACACACATACAAGTATTTTTCCAGAGGATTCAGCATATTGACCAACGACGACACCAGCAAGGAATTGTAGCGTATGTAGGTTGCTCCAAAATTTTCTCTGGCTTCTTAATCCTGTCAAATCCAATAAATCCTCACAAAATATTGATGCCATGCACCTGGTAACAATATACTCGCATTCCATCGCTAAATGGAAGCGTCATTCCAAGAATATACCTTACATTAACCACAACAGCTGGAGTCTGTTGACATCTCCTCTCCTTTTAAAATATTTTGAAACACATACAACATGGCAAAGCGCCCACCCTTGGAGGGACCCGCCTCCCCTTATCCTCAATCTCAAACAGGGGGTATTCAAATGAACATTGATCGAGTGACTGAAGAGGTGATTCAAATACAATTAAGGACCATTTCCCGGAGAATAAATAAATAAAATGGAAAAAATATTTTTGCAGTCCCTCACCAGCACCCGTAGGATGCAGGTCCTTTGTGAGGAAGCGCAGGAGGCAGGCATCAAAACCCTGGTAGCCTTGGACGACCAAGGGGAACAGTTGGACCACATCGAAAAGGGTCTCCGGGATATTCACGAGGACATGGTGGAAGCAGAGAAGGCCTTGCAGGGAATGAACGACTGCTGTTGGGGTGTGTGTGCGCCTTGCACTAAAAAGTAACCGGAAATAAAACAACATCTTTGAAACAGGGTGAAGTGCAGGTTATCAGGATAAAAGATAACATTTGGGCATTCTTGTCCTTCAGGTCTCCGGAGGCCGCTGCGTTCAAAATGAACGACGACGGGAAGAAAGGGGGAGGGGAACGCCGCCCGGAACTTTCCAATGAGGGGGTGCCCACCTACGGGGGGTTTATTTCTAAGTACCTATTTGGGGATCATATGGTTACTTCCGGTTTTGTGTGGGTGACACGGTGTCCTCATTCATGTTTGTGTGTGATATAGGTTTACAAATACGGCGGAGGAGGAAGAGATGGAGCGTCACATGAATGGGCTGGTCAACACGATAACGAAGTTAAGACTTATAGCCCTGGACATTGACTCGGAGATCAGTAATCAGACCCTGCAGGTGGACCGGATCAACAGCATGGTAACAGTTGCACTGTACTCGCTTATGAAAATGAAGACCTAACTGAAGATTTTTATTAATGTGGTATGCCCTTTCCCCCAGGCGGAAGATAACTCGGAACGATTAACTAAGGCCAGCGAACGTACCAACAAACTGCGGAAATAGATTGGGTTTCTGAGATGTCGCCATGGATGCGTATCACCATGAGCCCCCATCATCAATTCCTTGGAAGGAGGAAAAAATACGAGAGAAAATAATTGATAAAATTTTGCGATGTTTATAACTGTTTATTTATGAACCAGTTGGCGCTTTAATAAAAATAATTTTATTACCAAGCAGGGTCTACGGAACTGTGGGGGTCCGGGGGGACAGTCCTACTTTGCAGTGCATCCTGACTCTTCCCCACTTTTATCCTTTTAGAGTGGAACGTATCAAACAAAGGAGGTTGTCCCCCTCATTCCTCTTGTTCCGATGCCCCTGAACATGGGGTCGTTTGTTCCCGTTTTCAGGGGAATACATTTTCCGTTTCCTTTTGGACCGTTACTTACTAATAACTGCTTATAGTCATTAAAAGACACTTCTGCCAGTGGTTCCCGACTTTATTGTTAAACCCCGCATATTTTGCTCTCTCTGCATCATGACGAAGGCCATTTTTGCGGTCGCTTGTCCTTCCAAGACGAGAGATGCACTCACTGCCCTTCACATGTCTATTGTCTATTACAACAGCAGAAGACATTAATGACTAGTCATTACTCGGCGCTCTCACGTAAATGGGTATGCTGCTAGTGTAACTTATGCATCCAACTCATCTTTTCCCTGTGCGTCGCTAATAATGTGAAATCACGAATCTTCACAAAAAGTACGACTCATATCCGTCATATATCCACCTACCTACATCTACAGCTATCCTTGTGTACTCCTGTCCTCATTCCAGAAAACGCACAGGCCCACAATTTTTTTCATAAATCTACCAACAACGATAAATGTCTTGATTGGGAGGTGACACGCAGATGGCTGTACTATCACATATTTTCGGTGGATTCTTAAATCCTGCATTCTTAAATGTTATACACATTTAGTGTCAATTTCCTGGCATTCTGTTCTGGTCGTGAACCTGCATCACCATATCTTAATACCTAGCGATGTGTCTCCTGTGAGCGACTCCTTTCTTAAAATTTTCGAATCAAGGCAACATGTCAAACTGTTCACAAGTAGTTGAGGAGGCAACCCTAAAGGGAGACGTTAAGAGGGAATCTGATCACATGACTCAAGTGGCTACTCAGCCCGGAAATTTCCAGCGAGAGATTTCCATATTACGGCGGATATGTTTTCAGGTGTGTAATTAGAATTTTTCCTTTAAGTGGTAATCATATTTTCCCCCAGTTTGTGTAATGGAAATCCTATCGTTTATTTATGGGGGGGTGCTTGAAAAATTCACAAATACGGCGGCAGAGGACGGGATGGAGAGTCTCACATGAGCGGAGTTGGTTAAATGCATAACCAAGTTGAGACTCATAGCCATGGACATGAACTCTGAGGTTGGGAACCAAACAAAGCAGGGGGAGCGTATTGACCAGATGGTATAACATTCATATCCACTTTTCGCTGTTGTTACAACCTTTCTGATTGTCATTGTGGGATTCATTTTATTGTGGGGAATGCCCTACCCCCCAGGTGGAAGAAAACTTAGAACGAGTGACCGATACAACCAAACGGACCCATAAACCGCAAAAATAATCTGCTTTTGATCAAGGTTAAGTTGTGAGCCTATTGGCGCTGTAATAAAAATGCCTTTGTTAACTAACAGGGTTTGCGGAACAGGGGGGGGCAGAGAGACAATTTTATCTTGCCATGGATTATAGCTCTACCCTTCTTCCCCCGTGTTTCTGTTAAAAGTCTCAAACATTGACCATCTTCCCCTCCCCTCGACCCCCCCCCTGTTCCGGTGACCCTAAAAAGGAAAGAATCTTGCATAATTTAAACCTGTAGCCCCCTTCTTTCAACGGCATCCTTTCATCTCCCAAACTCCTCTCCGCCACACCAGCCGCTGATAGAAATAGGCATACTCTATGGTTACTCCCGTCTGCATGCTTCCATCCCCATAACCATTCCCCATGCAGAATCATTTATGACGTTCCAATTGCCTCGAATTGGAAAACCCGTTTACGGCTTCGTCCTGGTGATATTTTCTGCCCAAAGCGTCTCTCCAAACGGGGACCCTGCGTCACCGCACAGCCCCATCCGCTGGAAATTCTCCTTAGAAACCCCACACTCGTTCGTCGTGACAGGTGCACTAATGCTGCTCAACAAACGGGAACCCGCGTCACCGCACAGCCCCATCCGCTGGAAATTCTCCTTAGAAACCCCACACTCGTTCGTCGTGACAGGTGCACTAATGCTGCTCAAGGACAAGTACGTGACGCGACTCCCTTCTCAAAATCCCTTCTTTGTTTTCTCCTTTGTAGAGCAGACCCCTCTCTCCCCTACAGAAAGTCGATGACTAATTTAATGCATTTTCTTTCTGCACGCTGATCACATCCTCTTTTCTCCTTTCCCCTCCATGCCAGCCGTCGAGGCGGTGTCGTGTGGTGAATCCCCATTTACATCTCGTCTTAGACAGAAATAGCGTGTATAACTTCTTGTCTCAATGACTAAGCTGACATGTCTCCCCCTCACCACAACTCTTCTCCCTATTTTTTCGCGAATTCTCGCACACTTGCCAATTTTTGGCAGGGAACGTCTCCCGGAAAATCCCGTTACGCTGTTGCGGGGTAATCTGACACAAGGCCAATTTCCGGTGGAAATGGAGACACAACTGGCATAACTAGGGAGAATTGACATAATTTTGTGCCACTTTCTCTCTATTGAGATCCCGTTCCCTGCAGCTGCGACCAACTTTCTCCGGTCCTCTCCTTTACAAAAGAAAGTCCTTTTCGGGCTGCTTCCACCCAAATCGATCATAATCTTTCTTCTAACAAAAGCCGATTAGTCAGTAGTGTGCACTTACTTTCCCCTAAAAAAAAGTCTTTGCTTTCTCCCCGCCGACCTCTGCTCTACTTAGAGCCACTTTCCCCGGAAACCGTTACCCTGTGTGAAAATGACCTGTGTAACGCTCCATAACAATTACCGGAAATGTCGGAGTAAAAAGCGAAAAGTGAATTAAATGCGCCTGCATTTGCAATTCTAACCCAGTGGCAGACATAGCGAGCGCGAGAACAAAGCCATAAGGCAACAACAAAGGGGAAAGTGAAAATAACTTTCTCCTTTCATCCTCCCACTTTTCTTTTTCTGTTAATCTCCCTTTTTGGCAGAGAATCCTCTTTTCCCACGGGATCACGGGTCGGGAGAAAGAACAGCTAAAATTACACGCTTTCTCTGCCTTTCTCCTCCCCCTGCTCAATAGCTCACATTGCCACCATTTCCATCTCTCTCTCTCTTTCTCTCTCTCTCTCTCCAGCTAAATAAATGCTGTAGGACGGTTTAAAAGACAAGTTGTTCTCTTTTCGGGATTACGTTTTAAATACAGAAAGCTCTCACGAACGCGATACTACACGAGGGCACTCTCTTCTCGAGTGGGGAAGGACGTGGGGGGTCACGAAAAGAGAAATTAATTAAAACGGAAGATGTTTGAGTTCCTAGCAGAGCAGCATACACCATATATACATCCCCTGTTCCAACTTGGCTATAACGGCCTACATAGATATAGCGGCTTATATGTATAGGTCTATAACAGCCAGGATGGAAGCTTTTAGGAACGTAACAAGTACTCATTTCCTTTCCTTCCACGCAGAAACGGGTCTAATGTGGGCACACAACGGAACCCGTAATGGGAAGACAAATAGGAGCCGTATCCCCTGACGATACCCAGGAAAAAAGAGAAAGAGTGGTGGTATACCAGGAAAACTGCCCGTTGGTAAAAGCGTTTGTGGAGTAAAGCAGCATGGTAGGAGTGCTTTTTGCGGGTACATGGAAAAAATATCGAGGCAATCACCCCCCACACCTCCGCTCCCCATAAAATAAATCGCAGCGTGCCCCCACCTGGATTTCCCCTGCTATCTTAATAGCCCCCGTAATCTGGAGAGCCGGACGGTGGGAGTAATGGCAGACTAGACGGACCAAAGCAAGTGGGACTGGTCTACTTTGGGGCTCGGCTACTTCTAATGATATTCGGGTAGGTAGCCCCCTTTTGGCAAGCCGCAACAACAAGGGAAATAAAAATGTGGGGCTTGTGGCGAGAGTGCCAGCCAGTTTGCACCCACAAGGCTTCTCCGAGAGAGAGAGAGAGAGAGAGAGAGAGAGAGAGAAATGTGCATCATCGTGTGTGCGGGGCATAGATCAGGGACGTAGGTAGCTACCTCCAAAGCTGGAAATTTTTAAGAGAGGCTACTATGAGTAATAGGCTTACTTTGCCCCATTTATTACTCAATTTGAAGAGGAGCAAAGCATATTGCCCACCAGCTCCCAATCACGGGCTGTTAATCCGTGGAAAAAATAGGACTACTTTTCGCTGTGGCTGTCCACTGTAGTGGTGGACTCAGGCTGGAAGGGGAGCTGGAGCTGCATATTGTAAACAACATGCGTTGCCTAGACAAATACAAGTCGGGGTAGAATAAATTATATGCAGGTTTTACCCAGGAGAGAGAGAGCGAGAGAGCGAAATGACGAGGAGAGGGAGTACCTACCTGGTAAAAACCTCACAGAGCACATGTAATATTCATAGAGGGAATGATTCCAGGGGAGAATGTATGTATATTGAGTGCCTCTGCGTGTGCCAATTTATGGGTGCTCTTTGATTTCCCCTTTTGCTGTTTTCGCTGGGAATGTCGGGCTGTCGAGAAAGCTGCAGCAGCAGGCAGACGTTGGTTGTCTGTCACGGAAGGAGAGAGAGAGAGAGAGAGAGAGAAAGGAGGTATTGGAGAGGAAGGAATATATGAAGGAAATGTACGGCGGAAGGGAGATATATGAGGGGATATGGATTATTCAGGGGAAATGACGATCATGTTAGTAGTAGTTGTAGTAGTGTGTGTGTGTGTGTGTGTAGGGGGAGAGGGGGAAGGAATATCGGGAATTTTTTTTGGGGGATAGGAGGCTATTTTGTAAGTTTAATGGTAGGAGCTACTTTGCCGTAGCAAGTCTTTTGGAAAGGAGTATAACTGTTAAGAAAACACTACGGTGTCGGGAGTAGGAAGCGTTTTTTTCTGGGAAAAAATGTTTGTCTGTAATCCGGAGTTTGATTTTGGGACAAGGATGCTGATTTGGGGGTATTGGACATACACTTTTTGCTAAGAAACGGAGGGTAGGGGTTATAAGGGGT
>JAHZNE010008268.1:0-10071 GCA_027744055.1 Callyntrura sp. NNG-2020
AACAAGATCGAGTAAAACAAAAGAACGCAAGCACATCATTCAGAAAAATGGCATACCTAATAAAACAGTGTGTGGCGCTAAAGTGTGTACAAAAGGCATACATTTGCTGTATTCTCGTCAGTGAGAGAGAGAACATTTAATTGATACTGTTTTAATAAAAACATTTAAGAAAATGATTACAAAGGCAAAACTTGAGGAAAATATGAAGATAAGCATGCTATAGCTTTCTTTAAAGGCAACAGTAATACAGGCATCATGTATTTGGTACTAAACGGATTACTTGAAAAGGCGGTGGTGCTTGTAAAAGTTGTGGCATTGCTCTTAGTTCTCATGGCGGAAGTGCACATGCAACCCACAACGGTAACAAATCAGCTCAAAATAAACGAAACTGTGAGCAAAGTATCGGAGAGTAACAGCCCAATTCAGCTCTGGAAGACGAGAGGGAACGTTTGGGAAAACGGTAAGTTTTAAATTTGAGTCGCAAGAGCACAAATATTGGGAATATACCCGACACGTCATACATATCATTCGTATCAACGTTATCATTTCAATTTTTATACTACTTGACAATATGTGCTATACTGTGTGGGCTGTTAATACAGCCGGAAATTCAGCCATCACAACAATATGAGCAGAAATCTTAACTGCGGTATCATAAACCATTACTTGGTAATGCTTGAAAAATGTTCATTTTTAATTATTTCAAACTAAATTTACGTGCATTTATTAGTGGCAGCTGTTTGTCTAAGTGGAAGCAGCGTGCCAAAGTATTTTTGGAAATTATTATGTCGCTGCCTTGTTTTTCTTAAATTTTTTACTCTACTTTTAAACTTTTGTTTAAGCGGGAGATATGGAAGAATTTGTTTCTCAAGACAAAAAAACATTTTAGTTTCAAAAACACACCGACAGCAATCCACCAATCCGCTATTATCAAAATAAGAGTAGCTGTTTAACCTTTGTTCTTCTTTCAAGATTTGTGTTGTGATGCATTCTACCAAATTCATTTTAGAGCATTCTTCTCTCTTCCACTTACTTGACTTTGTCAATTACTTTTAGCACTTACTACAGTTAAACAAAGCTCATCCATTACACGTAAGCATTGATTTCAGAAAATACTTTTCAAGATTTTGAGATAATTTGCTGATTTACAAGACAAAGAGTGTAAAGCAATGTGCACTATTTTTCAATGTTCAGTTGAGTCAGACTGTTTATGGTTGGGGCACGTTAATCCTCCACTAGACGAGACAGGATCCTTGATACTATAGGTATAAGTGTTAAAATAGGCAGCTATCTTCTTGGAGATAGCAACGACTATAAATATGTCAGAATAGAGATGGGAATTATCAGTTCTGCGTCCACTTCATCATCAAATGACGGAAGGAAATGTGTATGTATGTACACGTACACGTGGTAGACATTATAAAACAGACAGGGAAAAGGGCGGAGAAACTGTAGAACTCTCTTTTGGGAGAAGAAAACTGGAATGAAAAGTATGAAGCAATAAGAGGAACACTGAAATTTTATTGTTATCAGTACCCACTTCCAATTCAGTAAGAATTTTAAGACGAGAGTGTTTCTAAGCGTAAGTAATTCAAAATTGACGAATATTACGCAGACACATTTTGTAAACCTAAAAATCGTCTTATGCGTGCTTATCCCAATTTCTATGAAAACCACACAGGTAGGGTAGTACCGAGTACAAGGGACACACGATGCAGGGAGCTTGCCAGCTTTTTTGAAAATGGGACATTTCAGAGATTCTGAGGAACGTGCGCGACTTAACAAAAGCGTGTATGTAGGAAATGGAAAAGAAATGAGCAAAACTGAAAGCTTCTTACCGTAACAAAGCCAGCAAAGTTAAGCTTACTGTGGGGTTTAGAATAAGCCGATTGATTCTACAATCATCTTTTGAGGATGGCATGTTGTTGTTTACTCTTGTAACTACCTATTTGTTTAATATTTCAGTGTAAACTCTGTGCATTTGTAAACAGGATGTACCATACCATACCGCTACACATAGTAATTTAGTACAAGGTAGCAGGAAGATGCCTCCTATAGAACCGGTCATGGGAAAACCCGCGGGTTTTACCTAAAAATCTGTGGGTGGGTAAAAGTTTGTATGGATTACAGATTACAACAGATTTGAAGTGTAGCATAGTAGAAGTAGATATGTTATGCATAAAATCGTATTCCCGCCACATTCTTCCATTCTCTATGACTCTCTATGTTCCCATAGCAATGTAGTATCCACGCCCAGTAAAATATTTCTACTACAGCTACTAACTATACCCTAATTACAGTTGAATATTGCAAATTGCAATTGTGTGAAAACTGTCCATTAAAGTTTCCTTTCACAACGATCGATCCTAACAAAAATCCGATGATGTTAAATGAGAGCCTATTTCTAATGTCATTAATTTGTTGGTCTATTTTCAATACCTGTTTACATTTGGTTGTTAGGATTTTCATTTCTTGCAAGAATCATATTAATGGCACTACTAGTAAAATTTTATGATGCATCAAGACCATTAGGCACAAAACAGAATTCACTAACGCTCAGTATTTAATGGTAGTGTTCTGCAAAGACATGTTAACATGAAAACATTGCTAACATTCATTCAGATTATTTTCGCTGTTTGCATTTTCACTTATAATTTCCCCAGTGACTTGTGCAAGTCCAGAAATCAATATAATTTCGTTTTGTTGCTCACTGAACACGAAATAATTCTCGTTCTCGACGGCCAAGAAACGCGACGATGCATAAAATAGATAAAAGAAATCCTTTGTGTGGTGCACTTTCTACATTCCCGGAGAAAGCATTTCGGAGTCTTAATTTTAAGCATAGAATTTGTCCCTTTCAATAGCAAGTGCTTCGGAGTGGATAAAAGTAAACATGTGTGCACTTCTCCATACATATCTCATGTGTAAACAAGACCTTGACAATTCGAAAAACCTTGAAAATTCTGACCACGGGAAATTTAGCATTTATTTAATATTATTTTCAATGTGTGGGGAATCCCGTGTCCATAATGCATTACATTTGTCTCATCCTTCGGTTGAGTTGATAAATAAAGAAATTCCCGTGCATCTTGCTGGCTGCTTGTAAGCTTTTGTTTCAAAATTAAAAATACAGTATGGGAGTATCCCTTCTTGAATATTTTAACAAAAGCTTACAAGTCTACCTAGCACAAGATAGTATCATTGTTGCAGCATGTATCATTCAAGAAGAGCATTGATGACTGGCTTCCTTTTTTATGTGCAGCACTTCAGTGGAATACGTATGATTGAAAAGGACGATGTAACAGCTTATTAAGCAACCCGAGGGAAAATATATCGTATGCAAGGGTCGTCTTGTTCAGAAATGGGTACATTTTTGCACTTTGTTTGTTTTAAAAATAACAAGGTACTCTATCAAACTGATAGAACGGTCTCGATAAATGAAATGTCAATTTTAGTACAACTTTAGGCGTAGAATTCAAATCTAGAGTTGGTTTGCTGTAAAATGGAAGATGTTCCGTTTGTCCCTCCAAAAATGAAATATCTTAATTTCTCAATTATTAACAGAACTACCAATTTAAAACAAGATAGACGTTAATCAATTCAATACTCAATAATATAACAAATACATAAAGAATTCAATAGTGGAATCAATTTTTACAACAACTTCGATTTGGGAGATAGAGATGCTATCATTTTTCCTTAGCATTTTAACACAAATCTGCTCTCATATTTATAATCAACATCTATCAATGGCTGACATTTTTTTAAATATAACGTTTCATATTTCCATAAGGTTGTATTGTAAGCAGTGAATGCGTTCAATCTTTTTATAATACTCTTTATTTTAAATCATATAATCCGACAAACGTTAATCCCGTTTTATTCGAACCACGTGGTCCAAAATAGCTGCGGCTGTTACAATCTTCCTTTTTGAAAGGGAGACAATGATCAACTGCCCCACTCATCTCTGATGAGTAACGAGTCCTATTCGGCGTGTATCGGCCGCCAAATTTTTAAGAAAGAGAACGTAACGTACGCAAAACTTAATGGAAAGATGAAATCCTATTTATTATCAGTCTTCCAGTCTACTACAATTGACCATTCCAATGGTTGCTGTGTCGTATCATTTCAATTTCAATTTTTGCAATATGTCGGCTCAGGAGAAAGTAATTCCAACATAAAAAAAAGCAAACAGAAGCTGGTTTAATTTCATATTCCGGGCAAAATGTTTCAGTTTCTTGCATCAATTTACTGAAGGATCTACCACTTTATGGCGTATGTAGAGCGGAACACGTGTGCCCAGTTAAGATGTGATGATTATGTATGTTAATCAGTGAGTAAAATATGGGTGGACTCCAAAGACCTCTTCTGCACAAAAGTTTTTGGAGTTTTAATTTTAAGCTACCAAGAAGGCAAGTCTGGTTTATCGTTAGAAACGCACTGTTCGAATGAATTGACTAAGAGAGCGAATGAGCTGGCAGGTATTAAAAAAGTACGCATTCTGCAAGGGATAAAAAATGAGGTTGCTGAATGATTGAATTTTTTTCTGCGGGGGAGCGTTGACCGCGTTGAAGTTATTTTGAGAATAGGCCCCACGGCTGCCCCACGTGGTCCAACACTAAAATGAGGCATTGACCAGTAGTAGTCAGTGTACACATATATTATTGGTTACTCAACGTTCTTTTATACCGTTGAGGTATGACCGACTATTTTCGACAATTTTCTTCCGTTTATCACTTCACATGTCTTGTATATGCCTGGCTCATTAGAATAATACGCTAGCTGTCTGTATGCCCCAATTTCATCCTAAATTGAAGGAAATTAAGTTAATTTTGTACCCATTCTTTTGTGGTTGTATAAACATGAGCGAAACGCAGGATAAATAAGAGAAGAAAGGCTGTGACCGTTTGCATAAACGGATAATCAGAAATTGTAGGTTTTATTTATGCATTAAATTATCAGGATAAAGTGGACACTAAAAAGTACTGGAAATAAAGTTGACATATTTTATTTATGTATGAAAGTAGGGAAGGGGGAAGTTTTAATTTTGTCCTTGAGCTTTCTACCTTTTGCGTATTCCCTGAAGTTGTCGTAGTCTTTCTGACAGTCTGCTTACGTTGAATACACCTACTGTGTGTGCAACCCACACTACATTCCTGAACCCTACCCAGCGTTTTAGGGAGTGCCTGTTGCCACAGGATTATTGTGCAAGTTGTCAAATTAAAGGCGTTATGGTGACAAAACTACTGTACTAGACGGTACGCTCCATTTCCACGGTAATTCATTAAGTCGAATTAAAAATGAAAACGTTAACAAATTTTTAAGGTGTAATTTGCCTTTAAATGTTTCTAATCAAATCGAATTGTTTCTAATTTTCTAGTTCTAATTTCAAGTTTTGCCCATCTTAAAATATAACATTCCTGTTCTATTCCTCTCACGAAAAGTGTAGAGTATTTTCCCTTTCGTCCACTTTCTCTCTCGGTTGCCCCATCGAGCCAACGGCGATCATCATCATCCGGATTTTTTATTTCATACATTTCCCCCTTCGCAACAGTACAGTATTTGCGATACCAGCGATTATTCCACGCTTCTCTTTTGCTACACCAGTTTTATACACAAACACTCCTACTTTCATTGTTGGTAGTATAGGCGCCTGTTTTTTTACTGCTTTCCGTATGCTCAACCAAATACAATGAAAAATGCTTCGGAAGCTTCTTTTATGCATTTTCCCGCCGCACCGTATATCTATCGTCTCTCGTCAACATTTCAATTACGCACGACGACCGTCATTATTTCAGTTCGTTACAACCCGGCGGCTTGTAAGGATGTTGGGATGATGGCCCCCACAAAAATGCCTCTTTGTTGTTTCCTTTTTGAGTAAACGGATTTTTTTAGACATGTTATTTCTAACAAATAGGCGGGGTTGTGTACATGAACGTATTCGGTACCTCTTTCTCCATTTATCCGTTCGTGTAAGCCATTCATCGTCCCCTATAATGTTACATGGTTTCAGGGTCCCTATTGTATTTTTAGCCAGACAGGCAGACAGACAAAAAACGTGCAATGCAACGTTACATTCCTAACCTTTATGACTAGATATTTCGATAACGATAAAAAAAATTGTGTACGCACACGAGTGCGTGGCTGTGCTCTTACATGTAAGATTAGAGTTTGCACAATATCCTCCATTCCATTGATGCTTTGATGTCCGTTTAATATTGCCACTCTTTATTCGATCATGTACCTATTTTTCTCAAGGCACTTGTCTAGAAATACTCGGTTTTCAACCTTTTTGTGCAGTCTCTTTCCACCAATTTTTTGGATATCTAAAGATCATCAACGACGTTGTGGAGTGGAACCCCTACATAGCTCTCCTGCAGCAGTACTAACTGCCCTTGAAGGAATATATCGGAAACGGAAGCTTTCACTAAAAACATTCCTGTCTAATAATAAAAGTATATAAATGGTCATCTTGATTAGAACAACAATCGGATAAACGAGCGATATAATTATTAAGGACATTGTATTATCCTGCATAGTCATTAACGCAAGGCGTCGTAAAATAAATGATGACGATCACTCATTGTTGCGGCATTTTTTTGAGGTACTGTAATCAATTTCAGTCAGTGCATCGACCGCCCACTCATAAAAACTCTGGAGAGAAGACAACTGCAACCGAAAGAGAAATCGTGTGCTTATCACCGTTGCTTTGCGTTAACATTGTCGTCATCACTCAACATGTTAAGTTACGAAGCAAAGGAAAGGGACAAGCAAGCTTTAATTTAACTTATGCTTACTTAAGGTATGACGACGATAGAAATGCTCCATTCATTCTATTTTTAACTGTGTGAAGCAGTGAATTTGAAGTAGTGTAAGTAGGGAATTCCGATAATTTCACCCTGTGTCAACGGCCAACACAAACGAGAACGGACTAATCAGCTATCTTTCAAGGTCAACTCCAACATCTGTCGAATGTCCTTGGAAATGGTAAAACGAGTGACGGACAACAAGAAACACCAGTGGAGGTAGTACGAGCGTCAACCCAAATGATAGCTCCGATATCATGCTACCTAATACTAAGCTTACCAAACCGCCGCAAAATTGGGGAAGGTATTAAAATAAAAATACTTTTTAGCGTGACAGCTAAAGAATGACGGCACGGAACAGTTGGAGTTATGCAGAACAAAACTACATACCATGAATGTCACGTAGGAGGAGACCGCCATGTAAATCACCGTATAATTTTCCAATGCAAAATGTCAAAAAATCGCGTTCATATTTATTCCCCCGTCAAAAGTAGGCATTATTCAGCGTTGCTCGCCGTAATTTGTTGATCGTATTTCAGATTGGGAAGCCTTCAGTAGCAATAAAAAGTGTAAGTAGTCACTTGCTTCATATTATTAGGCCCTATTCGTCTATACGTGTATACTTTCATGTTTTAAGTGTGAGACGTATCAACTCGAACGCTATACAATTTGTAATTTTTTCCAGTGACAAATAAGTGGACTTTTTTCTTTCTACCGTTGCCTGCTTTATTCGTTTCAGAAATTACGACATGCAATTTTTATTACCGCGACGGTGAAATTATTGTTATTTGCCAGTCTTTGACATTCCTATGATAATGGCAGTAGGTATGAGCCATGACACAATTTGGCACAGAAACACCAAGTTGGTAGGCTGTTCCTATTTCCGGCTGGGCTCGGTTTCCGTTACACTTGTGTTATTTTATCTGTCTAAATCTGGATACCCAAATCGTCTGTTCTGTGGTTGTGAGCGGGTCCGTGACCGGATAAGAAAGTCTTCAAGTCAAACTATTTTTGATTTGTAAATAAACGGTAATCGATCGTGACATTACTGCACCTTTCATTCAAGCATATTTAAAATAACTAGGTGGTAGGAACAACATTGCCAAAATGATTTAATTTGATGTTTCAAGCATAAAGTTGTATTGTTTAACAACTCTCACTGGTATCAGAGCGAAACGAGGAACTTCAATAATAATAGGTATATGTATATGTATAATAGGTGTGTGTAATCCGCCACGTGTAAAATGATTACGTGATTACCTGTTTTTATTCAAACAAAATATGTAACATAATAACACATTCCATTTTAACTCAACGAACCAACTCTCATTTTATTACTGCAGTATAGTTTATGGTAAATCACTCTGTAAATTCAGATGGTATAGCAGCTTAGGGAGATATTAAGTAAAATGTTTTAAGTATGATTATGTGTGACCATTTGCAACCCTGGTGGGTTTTTATTGCCCTTTCACCTTTAAACTCGTTTACAAAAACGTTTGTGGTAGTTTCACTCAAGCTTTAAACACAGCTCAAATATTAATGTTTATTTGGTGCATGGATACCATACCATACAGAATAAGTCTAAATGCAGAAAATATTAAAAATATTGTATGATTTGGGATGTTTTGGAACGGGCAATCTGAATGTTTTGGCTAACAGCAAACGTCGTCCGTTATATCAAATTACGTTGTATTATTTATTTCATTGATCAAAAGATTTATTTCAAAAGTGCTCTTCTCAAGTTAAATGAAAAGCAAAACGTGACACAATACCCTTAATAAAAATCCGTTTATTGCCACCATCGTTGATGCTACACTCCGTGATCATTTCTGTCTGCAAGCATCCCCATACCGTCATCGTCGGCATCGTCTGAGGCTCTCTTGTTTTCACAGAATCGCAGAACAAGTACTGTTGTATAGAAAAATGAAATGCCAATTTTACAAGTGGGTAAATTCTAGGTTATTCCTGAGTTATTATCCTACGCATACGCTAGCCCAAACATTCTCCATTCTCACCATCCATTTCTCGAAAAATCATATGCATTTGGAACGGGAAAGAAGACTGTCATTAGTATTCGCCAAGGTTGTAGTTGACAAAGTGCGTCAATCTATCATCCTGTGTTTACCATACCACCTTTGATCTCCCACATGAGTCTCTACTTTTACCAACCTATACTTTCTCCTGTATTTTCTTGAGTGTATTGGCCATCCCCATTACACTTCCAATTTTCTACTCTCCACCGCCTTTTTTCAGTTTAGACGATATTCTTCTGCCGTCGCGTCGTCGTATTATGACAACGACGATTCTTTTATGCCCCATATATATTCATATTTTGTAGAAAAGAGAATAAAAAGTAGAATTTTTCCTGTCAGTTTTGCGTAAGTAATGCCGTTAGAGAGTCAGGGACAAGTTGATGTTCAAATTACTCTACTTTCTCCACCGTAGAATATAATGCCTATATATTTTATATGCGCTTTCTCTGCAGTAGTGGCACTACACGCCATGACTCCATTTCCCCCAAAGACAACATCCAATCTGTACATACTAATCTGAAAACAGAAAAAAAAACTCCTGTTGGTGAACATCACCATCTTCATTGCTACCAGCAGATTGCTTTATTCTTTGGTTACAGTGTAAACATAAGGAAACCCACTTATACGCATATATAGTCCTGCTGTGTTGTTTCGGCTGTCGCATGATGATGATGGTGATTATCATGATGAATGTTGTGTGTGTATATTTTTGTTTGTATTTTGGCATTGTGCTTTTTCCTGTTTCCGCAACCAATGCTGATGCTAACGGAGAATATTGTGAAAGAGAACCAGGGAATCAAGTTTTCTCCTACTTATACCTATATACTTTCTCTTTCCCGTTCTTACTGAAAAAATAATATGTGTATAGGTATTATATGTTATGATATTCATACTTTTCCGAGCCATATATAAATAATGTAGTATGTTGCAGCAGTTGTGTGCTTGTGAATGAATAAGAATGAAAAAAGGATCCATTAGTACGACAGAAACTTCCGCCAGCTACTTTCTCCTCTCTCTCTCTCTCTCTCTCCTACATTTTTTACTGCTTGCAACCGTTCCTGTGTCTAGTAAAGCCGGGGAATTATGCCAACGCAGGGGGAACAAGGGAAGTAGAAGGAAGTTGGGAAAGCAGAGAAAAAGCAATTTTAGTGGAGAGTTGGGTGCTTTACAGTTATCTTTGGTGTGTGAGTATGTGTATGTGTGCGTGGTGAAATGTCAATATGTATAGAGAA
>JAHZNE010008269.1:0-11975 GCA_027744055.1 Callyntrura sp. NNG-2020
TACAATGTACATGTATTATATATTATTGTCCGTTTTGTCCACTTTTGTCCATTTCGTCCAATTTGTCCATTTTGGACAAAAAGTAAGGTGGACAGTGGAAATTTATCTTCTTTGAATAATTTACTCTTATTTTTCGGGTTCCCGTAACACACAAGAACGAACTAGATTAGACCGATAACCATTGTGATAAATTGACAAACAGTGTTAAAGTGTGCCCACTCTTACATTAAAACGGGTAGCTAAAGCTCCATCTCATTTTACACCATATATCATCCACCATCCACCATCATGGATAACTTTATTCGCTACAACAAGAATACGACTATGACAGCATTTCATGGAGCTGACAATTTTAAGCCAAGTGGAACTGAAGTCTTGGTTTTATATATCGAACAGCTGATTCTATTACATTTTTCCGTTTGCAGTCTTATATTTATTCACGATGGATTTAATTCAACCGGCGAAAACATGTTTCTCAGCGACTCAATTTTAAGCAGTGATACGAGAAACCTGGGAAAATACATTATGAAGTTCAGAAATGGAAACACACCGCCCAGCACGGAAAACAAGACGTGGACCTACAAGAAGTTGTCGAGTGCCCCCCGACTCAGAAACAACTGCATATTCGCAGTAGTTTTAATTCATCGGTTATCGTCCAGTTTCCTAAGACAAATGGGGTCTCTCGTAGCCCCATCATTTATGCCGTTCTGTCGCAATGATCGTGACCCCTATATTTTTATTGGAGACCCCCAGGTTCTTCCAGGGGTTTTACAACTGGAAGAGGTTGATAGAAAATTTAGATATAAGATAGCTATCGGGTTGAACACAGGCACTCAAAAGGTAGAAAGCATCACTTTGGACCTGTATGGTGGTCCACGTGCTTCCACCAAGTTACTTACACTGTCCCCGGATGCCATCAAAAATAAGTCGACGGTTTTCCCCGATTTTACCAGAGATATGAGAGGTTACACGTTGAAAATTTCTATACCATTAACTCTGGCCGTTTTAGAGGCACACTTAAATGGGAACAACCTAAACAACGGGAAACGGGGCCGGTGGACGTATCTACTGAATGACTATTTAACGGTAAAATACCTCCCAACTACATTTTAATGCGAACCATGTATATTATACAAACTAATAGAATATTTCCAGGTGAAATACAATTTTACTTATCACATGTTCGTTTCCGCGGGGGGAGGCGGAACTGGATCACGTTTGCGCAATGGTACGTGGATTGGGGTGGTTGGGGATTTGTACTATGGTCGAGCAGATTTAGGACTGCCTGTGGCAAGGATGGACTCAAGCTGTAAAATTCACTAGATATATGCCATCAGACTTTTTGGAGAGCCCATGAAACAAATTTTTATTTTGTTCGAAATAGATTTGTGTATCGACTTTACGGACACTTACTATCATCCCATCTCGCTAACTTTTGTTACCGGTCGGGCCTCCCAAGTTTACAGTACCATGGCGCTCTTTTGGCCATTTCAGCTACCCGTGTGGATGGGTCTCCTGGGCTGTGCCTTGCTGGCTCTGATGTTTCTAGCAGGAATAAACAAATTTGCGCATAAATGGAACCTGGAAACATCGGCCATATCATGCGCAGCCCAAATTTCAATGTTACTGGCCCCTTTTGTGGAACAGGGTATTGGCACAGTACCCTCGACTACCCCTCCCAGATGTTTTCTGGCGCTGTGGCTGTTCTTCTCGTTGGTGGTCACCACCCTGTACCGGTCACAGCTGGTTACTTTATTGGCATTCCCAGTGCTTAATAACCTTCCTTCGACTTTCGAACAGTTGGCGTTCTCCGATTTTAAGGTGGGCTTCATGAAAAATGGGGACTCGGCGTACAATACTATTAGCAAGAGCCAAGATCCGGTGTATGTGCAGCTGTTAAGTCGAATGGAAATTTTTAAAGGGGTCAATTTAAGTTGCCTACAGAAAGTCATCACAACTCCTAAATATTCCTGCATTACGCTAGATGTTGACGACGTTTATCTTCAAGAAAGAAATTTCAGTAATGCTGAATCCCGGAAATTGCGACTTCCTGGCAGTAGTACCTACAACGTTTTTGTGGGGATGGGTCTTCAACCCAACTCCATTTTCAAAGAAAGCTTCACCGCTGACCTGGGTCAAGCTGTGGCGTCTCATTTGGAACAAATTTGGACCAGAATGGATATGTATGAAAATGTGCGAAAACCCAAGTTGAAGTGGTGGGCTGAGACAAGTCAAGAGGGAGGAAATGCACAGGAAGTGGCGACAAAAAGTAATTTAACCTTGAGCAACATCCGAAGTGTATTTTATGTGATGTTTTACTGGGTATGTGTCAGTTCATTAATGTTGATATGCGAGGTTTTGTCGTGCTACTCGTTCCCATTCTTTAAATTAATCCACTGTTAGACCTATTACGCCTCCGCATAATGTGTTTCTAACACATAACCACGCCCATGCTAGAACTGCTCATTTTAATTGTAAGTGCAATTAATACACAAATCCTAATATAAAAATTACGGGTAAGAAAATCGACTATTTTTTGATAGAACTAAACTGTAACAAACTTGTAACGGAAGTTTAAAAACGTGAAGTAAACTAAAGGAAATTAAAAGGAATAAATAAATTAAAGCTACATAGATGGTCGTGCAAAATAAAGGAAACATGTTATACATAATATCCAAGCGGTAAAATATCTATAATTTCCCCCGTCAGTGCCATCTTTGTCAGCCGAGAAATCTGCAAAACTGCTAAATTTTCGCATAGTAGATGGGTTTCTTATCGTTTAAACAAGCAATGCCGCAGGTAAATTCTAGTAACCGGATTTGTATAATATCATTCAAAGTACGCATCTGCTTACTACACGCTTTACCTCATAAATAAAAGTGGTCGTTTCAAGGTTACATGATACACTCATTTCTATGGCATCGGGGATATAATCAGTCAATGTGAAAATACCCCGTCTGGAATAAACTGTAATTTGAGCAAAGCTTCAATGTTTCAGTCACCTTTATCTGGACCGCGTAGACAAATGATGTTTTAAGAGTCTCCGTTTTCTCGTGCAAATGTGGCTAATGGATTAATGAGATAAGGTTGAAGGTAAGATAAATTTAAAAAGAATAAAAAATTCTCGTGAAGTCTTAGTCTCAACTCCTGACATTTTTTAAAAGGGGTAGGATATCTTTAATTGGCTGAACAAGCATAAAAGAATTTACGTTCATAAAGTGAAACTTGTTCTCCTTATCATATTTATATAAAATTAGGTACATGTATAAAAGTTAGTTATCGATCTTTTGTTTTTCGTAGATAAAAAAATGAAGGCTTGTCAATCAACTAGAAAGACAAATAGTTTTATACCATAGCTAATTACTATTATTATTTTTATTCTTCGAACATGTTTACATTGTAATGCTGGCATACCATAATTATTAGATAATTTTTTGCCCACGAGTATCCGTCTGAGTAGCAGACGTGCACGTGTGCTTTTTTTGACGCTATTAACAAAAATTGTTATAGGGTGGCGTAAAATTGTGTATATTTAAGCATGATTGAGTTAGTTGAAGTCAGTGAGGCTCCTACAAAACACGTCGTTGTGTAAGGAGAGTCCGAAACAGTAAATATGACCAGCACAGTATATTTCGTACGGCAGTAAGTACCATCTTATACAAATTTAGTTGGAAATTAATAAATTTTAGAAAAAATTTGATATTTTAAATAAATGTAGAAGTATAAATCTTTTAGTTTACAAAATTTTATTTTGCGGTTTACCCGAGATATTTTTGATTCTTTCATCCATCCCGATTTTTTATTTTTCATTTATACTTTCAGTGGTGAATGTCAAGGTAATGTTGAAGAAATGCATCCACCTCCAGACTTAGATATACTGACGGAGCGTGGAAAATTGCAGGTACTTACACTACATGTATTGAAACGCAGGCAACTTACTTATATTACGCCATCATACAATCTGATTTACAGGTAGTGTATGTCGGAAAGCATTTGCAAAACGTCACATTTACAAAGGCATACACCAGCCCATTTCCAAGGGCCCTGGAGACAGCCCGAGGAATCCTAGCAGAGTCAAATAGACAGGTACCCGAACTACAACAAGATTCACGGCTTCAAGAGAGGGACTTGGGGATCTTTGAGAACGGTTCCTCTCAGAGTCTATGGATCTACGTTATGTCAGATGTCAAACGGAACGGAACAACGCTGCTGGATTTTGAGATACCTGGAGGGGAAACAGTGAAGGAACTGGACGAGCGAGTGGACAGTTTTTGGGAGTTTTTGTTTGAAGAAATCAGGCAGAGTGACACACCTCAAACGATTCTTGTGGTTTCCCATACCATTCTCATGGTGAGGATGTTCCTTAAGCTGAAGCGGTTGGCAGAGGACGCGGAACGAGATTTAACACTAAATGGCTGGTCAAAGAGTGTTATTGCAGTACAAACAAAAAATACAGGATATCACATATTTAATATTGAAGCTCCAAAAAATACGAAACGTACTGTTGTAGATATAGTAAAAACCCATCAGATACCACATCTCTCTGCGGTCAACGAAGACTCCCTGGTAGGAAAACCGAGCAAAGAATTTTTGGGAATTATGCAGAACTTTAAAGAACTAGTAGCTGAACAGTGCGCTACTCAGTAACTAACCGTAATGGAAAGAAAATGAAATCGTTTAGGCGAATTAAATGCAGACTCCGTTGTAATAGTGGCCATAAAAATAAAAATTTGTTGTGCATTTGAGCATTATCATGAGCATTTCGCATATAACATTTTTTACTGATTAACGACTTTAAAATCATACTAATATACACACTTGAAAGAACAATACCATACGTTCTAAAATGTGCTTTTACGTGTATCTTGTCAGTTTAGAAAGTTTTAGGGAAATTTAAATAAGCGAATCACAATACAAGTTTCCAATTGAAGTTTCGTCGTTTTATATCTAACGTCATTCAATGGGGATATTTAATGGGACTCAATAATTTACCAATGTTTGACTTGCCGTTTTATTTAGATATTTCTATTTACGTAGAATATTTGAACCATTCGATGGGTCATAAATAAATAAATAAATGTTGTATGCAAATATGCAGCCAATGCATCGGTTTTTAATGGCTATTGATAAAAGCGCTTAGTCAGGTTTTGAATAACCCACAGTTATTTGAGGATAAAAATGATCAATTCGCCAAAAACTTAATTATCTTGCCGTTAACTTACAGCAATTGAGATTACTAAAGGGTCGGTTAGATAATATATACTGTATACTATCGTTGGAACCAGTAACCGTCCAAGTTAGCTATTAAAATATTCCAGTAATGTATTTATCTGATTTTTTACTGTGTACATGTCAGTATATTACCGCTTGTGTGCAAGTATTAGCGAGAACACTGTGTCCGAGCAAGGAGTTTGTGGGAATTGTGCAAAACGTTAAAGAACTAGTGGGCAAGCAGTGTACACTGTAACTTCCTATAATGTTGTATGATACATCATCTATTAAATTTTATTGCATCATGATTGTCTTGGCAATTATAGAGGCCATCAAAATAAAATTTAAATATCATGCAAATATGCGCTATTGTTTATATTTTAGTGATTTTCGTAGTAGCCCTTATCGATTGGATTATTAACAGTAATCTTTGACCTTGAGGATTTGACCAAAATTTCCACCGTTTTTGTGTATGTTTTCCACTTTTCTCGTTTTTTCTTCAAATTTTTCCTTAATTTTAAAAAATTTCCTTCCCCTTGGAAATTTACAGGGAACCTGATTCCCAGGATCCGTAAGACTGTGCATCCCTAGATGTAGGGGAATGAAATCATTATAAAATTGTAATTTAATGTAATTCAACGAATGTTGTAATAAGTCAATCTAAATACTAAATTCAATTTTGAATATGTCGGGTAGTCATAATACAAATGAATCTTAAAATTGGATATTTGACTCAATTTATTTTTAATATATACGTGCATTTAAAAAACACTTACGACTAGTGCATCTACAAGAGGTGTACTCGTACATAAAGGTCAGTAAACTGACACATATACAGTAAAATAGGAGGTAAAATACACTAATTATATTATTCAAGGCTAAATTATTATCCGTTGAGTTCATCTCTCCCAGCAAAAGCCTTTTCCCCGTTTGATTTGTCTCCGCCCACCATCTCAACTTGGGTTTTCTCACATTTTCGTACATATCCATCCGATCCCAAATTTCTCCCAGGTGAAAGGTCAACGTCTGGCCCAAGGCCCTGCCAAAGCTGTCACTGAAAATGGAGTTGGACTGGGTTGCTAAGCCCATCCAGATGTTGTACGTGCTGGCCCCGGAAGGTCGCAGTTTTCGGGATTCGACATCACTGAAATTTCTTTGCTGGAGGTAGACCACATCGAAATCGTACGCAATGCAAGAATACTTGTCCGTGGTGACCACTTTCTGGAGACAACTTAGATTGACCCCTTTAAATACCTCCATGTGGTGAAGCAGTTGTACGTAAACGGGATCTTGACTCTTGGTGAACGTGTTGAATGCCGAGTCCCCATTTTTAGAGAATCCCACCTGAAATGGGGAAAACGCCAACTGTTCAAAGGTGCGGGGTAGCTGCCCCAGCACAGGGAATGCCAACAGGGTCACTAGCCTGGAGCGGTACAGGGTGGTGACTATCAGCGAAAAATAGAGCCATAACGCTAGAAAACAGCGAAGGGGCGTGGAGGCTGGCGCTGTAGGGATATCCTGTTCGAGAAAGGGGGCCAGTAAGAGCAAAAATTGGGTGGGGAACGAAAAGTGGGAGGATTCCAGATTCATCAGGGCCACACACTTGGTCACCAGCGAGACAAAGCTTAAGGATACCAGGGAACATATCAAAATACAAATCCATACCGACACCTGGAAGGGCCAAAATAGGGCCATTGCGCTGTACACTTGAGTAGCTTGCGCGGTCACAAACGTTAAACATCCCGCGTGGAAATACGTGTCGGTGAAGCCAATGCTCAAGACTATTCAGTATGAAAAAATACATTAACCGTAATTATTATTGAACTCATCATAATTTTTGTCAAATTAATTTTTTTAAATGCGTCGATTTTACGTCGTGAGTCTGTGTTTGCCACTGCCAATCCGAAATCAGCCCGGCGGTAGTACAAGTCCCCGACCACCCCAATCCAAGTTCCATTTCGTAGCAGCAGCCCACTTCCCCCTCCCCCGGCGGAGATGAACATGTGGTACGTAAAATTAAATTTGATCTACACAGAAATGATTAATTTAGAATTAAATTTGTGTGCTACTGGTAGTAATGCAATTTACTAAATTGTCCTATTAGAACAACGGTGGAATTTTAGTGTTACCGTTAGGTATTCATCAAAGAGGTAGGTCCAACGACCCCGTTTTCCGTTGTTGGCATACCGCGTCCCATGAGCTTCCAGCATGGCAATCGCAAGAGGAATGGAGATTTGTATTGTGTGTCCTCTTAAATTGTTCAGGAAATCCGGAAAGATGTCGGATTTGCTCAGAACATTAACGGTGGGCAAGGAAATCAATTTTGGAGAGCCCTGTGGACCACCGAAGATGTCGACAGTGGTGACTTCGACCCCTTCCTTTTCCAGGGGAACGCCGATAACTATTTTGAATTTAATTTTGGTGGAGAGCTCCTCCATTTTTAAAAGCTTCGCGTGAACCACCGGGTCTGCAATAAAGATGTAGTAATCCCTGTCATTGCGAGAGAAAGGCATGAAAGTAGGAGCCACCAAGGATCCCACTTTGTGTACAAGGCCGGGAGAAAAGGTGCTAATCTCGAGAATTGTAAGGAGGCAGTTGTTCACGTGGCGGTGGATACCAGACAGTTTTCTATAGCTCCACCCACGATCATCCTCCCTCCCCGGGAAAGTTCCATTGTAAAACTGCACCACGTATTTCACCAGCGGTGCTTCTGCCCCGGATGCCAGAATTAATTCCCGGAGAAAATTCTCCCCTCTCAACTTCAACCCATCTTGCACAAAGAAGACACTGCAAGTAACAAAGTGTCTTTTTATCAGTTCCTCAATAAAACTAACAACTCTCGTGCCTTCTTTCGACGCAGTACCCCCTGTTCCTGGCACCATTAACATTTTCATGGTTACCAAAGTCACCAGAAAGTAACCACGCTTCAGACCACACGTTAAATTCATTCCCAAACTAGCCCGTAACATTGGCCGCTTCAGGGGTGCCGTTATTTCTTTTTATTCCAAATATTTCAGTGTTTCACCTCCGGACAGATCCAAAAAGAATACTGAGTTATGCCACAACTAAAATTTTTCACCAGGTAACAATGTAACGCGATACCATAATGTGAAGGTACCAATTTGGCGGGTGGGGTTTCTATGCTGACGGGTATTGCTTGTCAAATGCTAATGGGACAAAAACCGGTAGGACTTGTTAAAAACCTGCACGCTTCAATATTTAATAAACATAGACGCCCATTTAAATTCTGGGACTATTTGGGCTAATTAATAATTCAATTGTAACTTGTAACTAGGCTGGCATGAAGTTGAAAGTGGAAAGGAAAAAGTTATCCATTATTACAGCCTTTCACTTCCATCTAGCCAAATATCCACACACAGTCAGCACACGTTTTTGATTGTGAATAAACCGTGAGCGTGATTCATAAACAACACACGTGGGTGTAATAAAATGCGCTGTTGTGACGGAAAAACAATTTAAAATATTTTAACGAGGCGGCAGTAATAAAATAACGCATTTTATTTCGGTTCAAGATCCAAGTGCGGAAGCACGTGGCATTTTTCTTTCAACGTGATTCATAAACAATACACGTGGGTGTAATAAAATGCGCTGTTGTGACGGAAAAACAATTTAAAATATTTTAACGAGGCGGCAGTAATAAAATAACGCGTTGTATTTCGGTTCAAGAACCAAGTGCAGAAGCACGTGGCATTTTTCTTTCACGTGCCATAAAAAGGCATGGCTGTATCGACGACCACAATAGTACACGGTACTTTTCAGGAGTGTAATGCACAGCCCGTGTAATGTTTTTAGAAAGCAATGCTTTAATAAATATTTTTTTTATAAATGACGTATCATTATAAATAATGATGAAGATAGTAGTAGGTATTTTAAAAATATCATACCGACAACACAACATCATTGGTAAAAAAAACGGTACGACGCTTTTTATTTAAATTATGGCCATTTTCCATTCTGAAATTTTTATTGCGTTTTTGTAGGAAGGGGACTTCCATAAAGAAGGTAACGAAGGAGAGAGGAGAGTGGGTCATCACCTGTGACATTAACTATTAATTATGTGTCCATTTANGACTTCCATAAAGAAGGTAACGAAGGAGAGAGGAGAGTGGGTCATCACCTGTGACATTAACTATTAATTATGTGTCCATTTACTCCCGTTTGAAAAGCGTGACATGAAGGAGACCTCGAAAATCGGTATTTTTGCGTTACCTTCTTTATGGAAACCACCAAGTATGTTTGCCGTCGTGTCTCGGTATACCGTGTCTACTCCAGTAATGGTACGGAGTAGTATTGCATGTTGTTTATATATTAATATAGTAAGTTAGTTATGTTTATGTTATGTGTAAGAGCAGATGTGTCTTGCTGCAGTCAAAATAATTGGACATAACGAAAAACATGCAAAAGCACAGCGGTAGTACAAACTAAATCAATTTATTAAACTGCTTTGTTGTTATAACATTTGCAGAATTGCTATAGGCACATTCATACTAAATGAGCTTAGTTGAACCTATAGTCTCAGCCTTTTACATTATTCATTGCTTTATTCAAAGTCAACCATTTTTCCGAAATGATTTTTTAACAAGGAATACTACATAAGTGTAACAATTTGATGACACTTAATGTTACAGGTATCAGGTATCTAGGTAGAATATGTAAACCGTGGGAAAACTGAGACAACATTTTACATGACTAGTAACTCACTTTTCCAAGGTATTCATTAATCCATGTTGTAATAACATTTCATAATGAACGTCGTATATTTTGAAATAGTGAGTAAACTTACTATGTTGGCGGCGGTCTGGGAGTGCTTTCCAAAATTGTAACGTTATTACGTTTTAAATAATCAAATAATTAAAAACTTTAGAACCCCATGGAATATCAATAGACGGACGTGCTAATATTGTTTGTAATGCACACAAATTTTCATGGAATTCCTATTTGAACGTTAACTACGTAATCAAACCGAATCAATGTTATGACATAATATTGTACGTCCCACAAAATAGACGGGTGACAGCTGGTGACATCATCAAATATTAATGTACCTAAATACAAAGCCAGCTCCAATTTCATTGTCAGTTGGTCTGTGTTAATTGCAATCTTTTCTATTTTCCTCTCAGTTACGTGTCTGACCCCCCAAGACTAGGTGTTGCCGACCATTATGTCACTCAAGATGTTATTAAACGAACCTCGTTATATAACGTTAAAACTACATTAAACATACGTTCATTCTGATGGCGCCGTTACATATTATATCAAAATCCACACTAAATGACACCAGCAATTGTCCGGATAAAGATAAATGTTGACCTGGTAACTTTGCCAGTTAACTTGTTTTTGGGAAGCATCGTTATACATTTTTGCGCTTGCATTTCAACGGAATTATCGATACAAGTCTCATAGTCAACGACCGTTGAAAAAAACAACAGATACATACATAATGCGTAGAACGTATCAAGGGGGAGATACATATAGGATGTAGTTGAGCGCTCATATAACTCCACTATTACAAGCACAAGCAATATTTTGGCAGCAGTGGGAGAAAAGGAAAAGAGTCACTTCACTGTATTTCGGGAACAGCGCTTACTTGCATGCGTGCATTCCCAATCGATTTTTCCCACTTTTGGAAAGTGAAAGTAGATCTAAGCTGTGGCTGCTTCCTAGTAAAGCATCTTTACGGATTTCACACCATCTGTTCGTTTTTACGCTGTAGCTTACCTATATTACTGTCTGTGTGAAAGAGAAAGCGACTTCGCAATTTTCTAGAAGAGCAGGACAGTCAACAGTAGTGGGTTGTAGGAGTGTTGTGGAGAAAGTTATTTGTTTTTCAGGGTATTAATTTGAGAGATATTTATAAAAAAAGTAGAAGTTAATTGAAGGAGGAAGGGAAGCCAAAAAAATTGGCATGAGTACCACCATGGAGGAACCCCAAACCGTGGAAGAAATTGAAGCCGAGATCTTGGCAATTTTGGAGGACTGTCAAAGACGAGGACTGAGTAAGGACGAAATTCGAGAGATTTTCTCACCGTTGGGTCTCCCTGACACGCGAAAAGGGGGTCGACGTCACAGAGAGGAGCAAGAATCTCGAGCAAATGAGAAGAACAAGGAAAAGACTCGAAAGCGACGATCTGAAGAAGTATTACGCAGCAGCTGGAAAAGGACCCTGATTTACGTGGCGGTTGTGGTAGCACTTGGGGCATTGGCGATGAATTTTTACGAAGAGGAACTCAAAAGTGGACGGTTTCATGTTTTGGCAATCATTCGGATCACTTTGATCAAGGTCTGTCTATAACGGTATCTATCAAAGCAACGGAAACCGATATAGCGAGATTTGGACAGCATTTGAATAATAAATTTGTAATTTCTTTATTTTTTTTAGCTGCAACCCTACTGGGACTGGACGGACATGTACTACAGCCGGTGCTTGGTACGAAATCCCTTTTTTGAGGCGCCCAATCTAAAGGTGGACGATTGCAACGTAAGTAAAACGCAGTTTTTATTTCGGTTAAAATTTTTTAAAAGAAAACGGAAATTTTACGTTGGAATAATTTTTTGAGACTAGTTATGTGAAACTCTGGAAGGAATCGAACGAGTGGCAAACATCAGTCAAGCGGCGGTAATTGAACAATACATAAAGCGCGAACGACCTTTTGTTGTCACAGACGCAATGTATGATTGGCCGGTGATGAAAACGGATCAGTTTTGGTTTGACAATATTACTGAGGTGAGCTTACCAAGTAATA
>JAHZNE010008270.1:0-16674 GCA_027744055.1 Callyntrura sp. NNG-2020
CGTATGATATTGTATAATACTATTACTCATAAATAGTACACGAGTTGTTTCAATGTGAGTGGACAATATTAAACACTGTGCAATAAAGTTAAATCCAAGTAGATATTTCTTTAAGAATATGAAAGAACTAACTGATTTTCAATGTTCCAGTGCTTTCTAAAACTAAAATAACTTACTGCTTTTAAAGAGCGTGATATTATTGTGTACAATAATATGAACATTTAACGTTAGTACCTAATATATGCTTCGCGGCGCCATCTAAAACTGAAGAAGGTGGCTCTAATGAAAGTATAAAAGAAAAATGATTACAGTGCAAAATGGATATGCAGTGTACAAATAGATTCTTCGTTACCTTACCTTAGTCAGATGTATGTTGCCCATATTCTTGCACCTGTTTTTGTGCATAAACCGAAACTGTAGTAATATTTGAACGCACTTTATATGTAAATGTACAAAACAAGCGGAAGGATATAAATCGGTAGCAAACGTTTTCACACGATCAGTAAAATAATTGTGATTCACCGTCCTGCGTAAAAATACATTCCTGTTCTTGCCATTTCATAATGTTTTTGTTAAAACTGTTTCGACGCACAAATAAATGTGCTATTGGTCCAAGTGACCCTGAAGTTGCGCACTGCAACACAAGTGCTGACGTCTATCAAAGTACTGAATGCAATGGTGCCCAATTTAAACAGGAAATCGTATGGTCCCTTGGAGGCACACATGTGAGACCTTTTAGTGATCCAAACAGCTTTCGGTTCCTTGCAGCAGAAGGACAACACTCTTGCAAAATCACTATTTGCTTACGGGAAAATTTTAATTCGACATATCTTGGATCCACCCACTTGGATCTTGGTATAACACGTTACTGCTGTATGAGCGCCTCCATAAAGGAGGGCATGCAGTGCAAAACAAGCAGTTGGTGCTTAACCTCACTAATACTACGTTGGATTCGAGTGGTAAACAACACACTTTTCAAACATCAGCTTGCATTTAGTGGAATAACTTTTCTCACGTTATTTTCATTTGAGATGTGGGGTACTTTCCGTAGGACAGCCAGTAAGTTAGAAAATGCACAATCAGCGTTGCAGTAAATCGCAATTGTAGCCATACCAAATATGTGGGCAATTATTAGTTGACGCGTACTACAATTGGTATCATATACAAAATACAAAAGAGAAGAATTATTCCACATTTTACCAGCTTTAGCTGGGACTACATGTCGATCGCTATTTAAATATGTTTTTCATGCAAAACATTTTAAATTGTAGTTGGTGGTCATCGGTCTGTGCACACTGTCTGCAGCACAGTCATTTGGACCGATGAAATATAGCATTTTGCTATTTTTCCGTGGCGATGGGGTCAACCATTTCATTGATTTCGCATTCTACAGTGTGTGCCTTGTCATAAAGATGTATACGGCTTACTTGCTCTGCTTTGAAGAAGAAACCATTAACAACATGTGTATAGGCCATTGATGAGTACCAGCAAGCAACCGGAGGATTAGGTGAGTATTTAAATTCAAAGATGCCGAAATACTGGAAGAAGTCTGCTGTTGTGCTTGGCCTTGGCACCGTGGGTTTTGCAGTTGTGCAATCGGTATTTGTTGGGGAGCTGTCCGGATGGTCTATGGAATCCTTGTTACAGCAAAATGCTCATTCTATAAACGAGGACGTGCTCATATGGACGTCGAACAACATAGAAAATGTTACTAGAATCCTGTTAACAAAGTATAGTGGAAACATCACAATGGGAACGATTGCGTTGGGTTCTCTGCAGCTGGTAATGGATATGGCATCAAATTTACAGTTAGGAGTAGCCGGAGATCTCGTGTTGCTAATTTGTGTGATTCTACACATATTAGCAAGAAATTGCATCTCAGAAGTCGAACCCATTCTAAATATGTCGCCACATGATGTACAGAGTATGCAGTCAAAGCAAGAATATTGTTTCAACAAATATAAAGCACTTAGGAAGGTAGTGCAAAAGATAAATGAAGTCTTCGACGTTCTTCTCAAGCTTCTTCATCTAACAAACATACTGCACCATGCCTACTTTGTATCCCGCTGCATAGGGGATGAGCCAACTCCCGTGGTAACATACATCATTTCAACATTTCATTTGGTCAAGTCGGAAGTGACGTATTACATCGCAGGAAAAATCGCCCAACAGGTTATGATGGCACAAAGAAATATCTGCATGAGTCCAAGCTGGTTTGAAATATATTAAAATATTTGCGCAAGATATGACACAGGATTTGTCAAGTGATTGCAAAAATATATTGCATTACTCAAGGGGAAGCTCAACTCATAAGCTTATTTTATGAAGACGTATCTATTTACATAAGCGCGAATGACGGTTGCATTGGTTTTTGCATGCGTACTTTTAAGGGGTGAATTCGAATTTTGTTTACCCCCACACCCCTTTAAAAATATGCATATATACTACCTTAACCCAACTCAGTTCCCAGCCAGTTTTGTCTTATAAAATAGAGAATGTTTTTTACATTCTATTCTATTCTACTGAGTTTGGGTTTCCGGAAATATATTAAATTAAAGTTGGCTTGATATTCGTTTTGTAAATTTCCGAGGGGAGGGCATGGCTTCAAACTGCGTAGTTCACTGCGTAGTACAGCAAATAATTAAATAGTAAAGTAATTAATTAAACAGTATAATAATTAATTAATCAGCAAAATAATTAATTAATCAGCAAAATAATTAATTAATCAGCAAAATAATTAATTAAATAGTACAATGATTAATTAAACAGTAATAATAGTAAATACAATTATTTTGTATTGTGACAATGCGGAAATTATATTGAATGTTAATGCTGAACGACTAAATGAGGATCGGTGCTAGAAAGTATGCTGGGTTTGCTAGTCACTCTTGTTTACTCTTTGACGAGCAGTAGTAGACAAAGAGCAAGCAAGCAGTGACGTAGACAACCCTGTTTGTGTTGTTTGTGTACGTACTACAAAATACACGGACAGGCATACCTACCCGTGTATTTTACCAAACCTGGAGTTCCACGATGTCGTATCATCCCCCTATTTCATCAAATGTTTTTGTAATCAATTAACAAATTCTGTGTCATGTATGTTATTTGCTTAACAGAATGACGTTGTGCAGACATGGATTCGTCAATGGGCCCAGCATACGGGAAAGGTGACGGTGGCAAATGTCGAATGGGATGCAGGAATTCTGCTACATGAAATTGAAAAAGAACCTCTGGGATTGGGGAATGGGATATTTTTGAGGCATCAGTCGTTACACTTCAAGGTTTATTCATTTTCGTAAGACAATTTGATTATAGTACTCGTACATAAATTCTGCTACATGAAATTGAAAAAGAACCTCTGGGATTGGGGAATGGGATATTTTTGATGCATCAGTCGTTACACTTCAAGGTTTATTCATTTTCGTAAGACAATTTGATTATAGTACTCGTACATAATTACTAATTGTTTTTGGTTTAATGATTATAGCTTTTAGGATTAATCGGATCATTGTCTTTATACTTGGTCGATGAGACGAAAAAGCGGATGTAATAAACTAGTTTTATTGAACACCACCTAAACGTAATTGGAATATACAGACCTCCAATACATCACAACACATTTTACTTGACCATCAGGCGCACACTGCATCCAACACAGACTCCTAAACTACACAAATATATTATAATGAAGACGCCATCCTGTTTAAAATTTAGTATTCTACCTCTACTTCTATTTATTTTCCTCGCCTTGGTAAGTCGGAAATATTACATTTTCTTTGAAATTAAATAACGTTTCCAATATATTTTAAATTTCATGATTTTATATGTGTAGCAATCGCAAGCTGAAACTGGTAGAGAACCAACAGATGAGGAAGTGAAGGCGGCGATGGCTCGCTCTAAAGCAAGAAAAGGGTGACACAATTTTTGAATACTTTTAAGATTCACGTGGAATCGCTGTGTATTGTTATAGTTTAAATGTGCATCAAAATCTCGGCAAACCAACAAATTTAGGGATTGTGGATTTTATTTAAACAAAGGAGCAAACTTTAATATACATGTCAATCATATTTAAATAAGTCCTACCTATATTTACTGATGTAGTTTCTTATAAGCTTATTGCAATATTTGTAAAAAAGTACATGCACATTCAATTTAAAACATTTTTATATTAAAACCAAATTTTATTCAAATTACAACTTAAGGATTTCAACATTTACCTATGATTAAAAAGAATGCATGACTGTAAGAATATAAATTATTTATTCCAGTAAAATGAAATAATTATGAAGTAATAAAGCTATACAAGAAGGACTGTTGTAAAGAATAACTTGAACTATACTATACTATTGTTTCATGTTGCCTCATTTAATGCTTGCAGGTACACCTGTCCACTGTCCACTGGACAGTGGACAATGGACAGGCGTAGAAATTATTGGATAGACGGGACACTGGATAGCGGATAGTATCCATCTGTCCACTGTCCATTGATACCCTGTGTGTGTATATGAATTTGTAATAGTCCACTGGACAGTGGACAATGGACAGGGGTAGAAATTATTGGATAGACGGGACACTGGATAGCGGATAGTATCCATCTGTCCACTGTCCATTGATACCCTGTGTGTGTCTATGAATTTGTAATTATTACTGCTCTGTTTTTGGATTTCGATCCGGAATGGATGGAGAAGCGACCCCCATAATCTTTGATTAACACTATTTATCGCACAATATGGTTGTTGCTGTATTTCGTTTTAGAAACGTAGCGTGATTTTACTTGAAGTCGAAGCACTCAACTGTTGAAGTTTATTCAAAACGGTTGGTGTGAGGGCTGTTTGAGGCAAAAGTTTGTGGCAAGCGATTGTGGCAACTGAGTTGTCCCCTCACATTAATTATTATTTATATAATCGCCTTGACATTTTTGGGCGTACATCTACAAATATGCATTGCAAACATATTTATTGTATGACATGCGTTTGAAAAATATTATATAATCGCCTTGACATTTTTGGGCGTACATCTACAAATATGCATTGCAAACATATATATTGTATGACATGCGTTTGAAAAATTGAAACTGAAGCGTGAAGACTACTAGATCGTGAGAAATTTGCCGGTGCGGGATACTAGTAGCTTTTAATGATGTAATGAGTGAAAAACAATTTGCGAGCTCGTCCATTTACCCGTCCTCAATAGTTTATTAAAACACCGGCATATCGTGCGTGTAGTGAAATAAACATAAGAATGTCATGGTTCGCTAAGTTCAGTGGTCTTACAGTACTTAAAATTTAATTGTCGCACTTCTACTTTGGCATCTAAAACCATACTTGTGTCAGGATATTTTAGATGTTGTTCTTTAATATAATGTTTGATCTTTGTTGGGCAAGTTCTTTGTCAAGACCACTAACATGTTTTATAAAACTACAGAAAACCCCTCCTAATATGTATACGTTAGAAATTTAATAATCATGAAACTCATAAAGAAGACTACATGCATTCATCAAAACGAATTTATATAAACATAGACAAAAGTCAACTAAACAAAAGCGTTTGCAATCTGAATTACACATTTTGAATATTATATTTTTCCCTAACGAGGGACACTCACCTGCTGTATGTCTGCGATCCGCTTCATATTTTAATATTATGTGCTTCTACCCATCCTAAAACTTAATGACAAGCCACAGGACACAACGCTCGGTCGTTTCGGAAATATTGGAAAAATATCACTGTTACACGGGTAAACTTTTCTTGAGTCCTTATGGGATTTAACATGAAAAATAATAGTGACAGAAGGGTTCCCCCGCTATTTTTCACTTTTGGAAAGAATTTGCCAACGTTCCAAAACACAATAGAAGTTACAGGGCAAACCGGAAACCAGAACTGTTACGTACTATAAAAGCCGTAAGTTGATATTTGTTATTCAAAATGTGTGGTGACGTTGCTTATGCTTTAATACATTTGAAAATTGTTTTGGGAAAATTGACAGAGGGTCAAACATGGAATTACACTTTAATTCTTAAGAATGCGATGCCATAGAAGGTATTCTGAATAATATTAGTCAGTCATGCGTCAATCAGTGAAAGTTGCGTAGTTGTACCGAGTTTGGAGCCGACGTAATTAAACATGTTTTTGAATGCCAAATGACAAATATCAACGTTTGGCGTTCATACAACGTAACAGTTTTGGTTTTCGGTATGCCATGTAGCTTCTATTGTGTTTTGGAAGGTTGGCAAATTCTTTCCGAAAGTGAAAAATAGCAAAGGACACTTTCCTTCTGTCACTATTATTTTCCATGTTAAATCCCATAAGGACTCCAGAAAAATTTGCCCGTGTATCAAAAAGTGATATTTTTCAATATTTCTAAAACAACAGAGCGTTGTGTCCTGTGACTTCTCATGAAGTCTTAGGATGGGAAGGAGAACATAATATTAAAATACCAAGCCGATCCCAGACATACAGCCGGTGAGTGTCCCTCGTAAGTAATTTGGTCACCTTTATTTTCCTACTCAATTTACCTTTATATTTCATTCTGGAAAGTAGTAGTTATCCCCAACGTGATGCAGATATTTGTATTTATTTTCATTTAAATACTTCCGTAAATACAAATACAACTTTTTGTAGAATTACATATGCACATATTTATGTTCCTACTTATGTATAAAAAGCTGAGCATTTTATGGTAAAGTTATAATGCTACAAAATATAACACTACAGCAGTTCTTTCACATTAAAATATATTAATTTACCTGTTATATTTACACAACAAGTTCACCTTTGGTGTGAATACCTGATAAGAACTTGTTTGAATGTTGAATACTGCATTAAGTTTATTGAACGTGTCACTTATCAGTCGTTGTAAAATAATGTAATCCGCAATGCCGAGCTGGTTTCAATCGTGCTACGTCACGTTTTTGCTTAACCACGGTCATTATCAAGTTATTTTTATATTCATGGTGGAAATTTGAACAATCACATTTGTTATAAAAGGAGTAAACCGCGTGTATGTTACGACATTGCATCCGTTAAGTAGGGCCTCTTATCAGCACAACTAATAAAAAGAACTTAAGAAGTTCGTCGTAGACCATAGCAGCCTTTTTAATCCAATCAGGTTAATTTGTATTAATTGCTGGTCGCAAAATTATCTCTGCTTAGAGTGTATTCGTTCGCATATTTTAATGAATAGCATGCTTTCAACATAAAAACATGGAATAATAATGGATGGTTCATCCTTTCCGAAAGTTGCTAGTGGCTGGTGCTACAGCACTGTCAGCAAATATGTAATAGTGACTCTATACAATATGGACACACTGTAATCCAAACTCACAGATCAAATTACAACATGTTCCAAAGGTTATTTGTTTTATATGTTAAGTTAAATTAAATTATAAGATTGAACCTACATATTTAATACATAACTTCCATGTGAACAACGTTGTTACAGCTTACGTTTGTTTGTAACGCTCATATTTTGCTTGGTGCCTTGTTTCATGTTTTTAGAAGCACGTATACGAGCACCAGCGTGTATTTAATGTCAATTGTTGGTCAGCTCTAACCTCCGGACTGGTGCNAACGCTCATATTTTGCTTGGTGCCTTGTTTCATGTTTTTAGAAGCACGTATACGAGCACCAGCGTGTATTTAATGTCAATTGTTGGTCAGCTCTAACCTCCGGACTGGTGCTATTTTTTACCAATTTTTTCACGTTAACTCTTATTAACCATTTTTGAAAAGTGCCTTAATTTCATAAACAATTGGACGATCGTCAAAACTTGGCTCGCCAGTTTCAGAATAATTGCTTACATACATAATATCCAATTCAAATTTTTTATTTATAATTATTATTATTATTATAGTTCATGACAGAGCCCTTCTATTATAAAGAAGGCAGTTATTTCCGTCACTACAGTTTGGGGAATGTACATAAGGATGATATACATATAATTTTTTAAATTTTTTGTTTATAAAAGTGATTATCATAAGTCAGTATATACAGTTACAATTAGTCAATTAACATTCGGAAAAGGTAAAAAAAATAATAATAAAAAAATACATTTCAAGATTAGCCATTATTGTACAATACAGCATCAAATATAGAATCGTAGTCGATTGTATCACATGTATATTTGTCAGATACAATTTCATCTGACTGACATGTCAGTAGAAACTTGAATAACGCTTTGCGGAATATATTTTTATTGGATATGTGACGAAGTTCCTCTGGTACGGATAGCCACATTTTTAATCCGTTCTCGATATTTGTTGTATTTGATTCGGTTAACACATAATAGTTCTGACTTCTGGTGGAACGAGTGTTATATACCGCTCTTTCAACGTTGAGCGATTGAAGTAGTAAAGTAGGAGCATATTTGTATGCGATTTGATGCATAATTTTAATACTTTCAAATTTTATCATGTTATGGATGTTTAACCATTTCAGCTTAGTGGAGAAATCTTCTGAGACGGAGTCATATTTTTTTAGGTTTAAACAAAACTTTGCACATCTTTTAAGACACGAATTAACTAGTTTTAAGTTCTTTTTTCTACTATTTCCCCAAATAGATATCATGTATCTTAAATTAGAGATGATTAGAGCGTTGCACAAGTTTTTTCGCTGATAGAATGATAGAACAGGTCGTAGATAACGCATATTATATAGCGTATAGTTTGAGGATTTTGCGATGGCAGTAATGTGGTCAGACCAGTCAAGTGAATCATTGAGGACGAGACCTAGGCACCTCATCTTGGTAACCGTTTCTATATCTTCATTATTAACACGAACAGAGAATTCTCCAATGGATGATTTTATATGAGGTTTGGATATTGTTATCATTTTGGTTTTTTTGACATTCAAGGACATTCCGTTGTCGTTTATCCATTCTGATATGTTTTTTATATCTTCGGAGATGTTTTTTTATGCTGAGATAGGTCGTTTGGGTCTCCCTGATTTAGAAGGTAGCAGTCGTCGGCAAAGGAATATAATATTCCATTGGTTACTGAGGATGCCAAGTCATTTATCATCAGAAGGAATGCTAAGGAGCTCAAGCAGCTTCCTTGCGGACATCCGAAAACTGTAGTTTCTGTATTGGATATTGTATTGTTGTAAGATACAAATTGACTCCTCTCACTTAAATAGGATTTGAACCACGGTGAGGTAATATTGTACCACTTCAATTTATTTATTAACATGTTGCGGTTGATCATGTCAAAAGCTTTAGAAAGGTCGAGTGAAGTCAGTGTAGCTATTTTGTTGTTTCTAACGTAGTTGGCAATTTGTGATGTTATGACCGTTAAAGCGTGTGTAGGCGAATGATTTTTCCGAAATCCGAACTGAGTTGATACAATTATGTTGTTATCTCGTACAAACTTGTAAAGTTGATTATAGACAAATTTCTCCAGTATTTTTGCAAACACTTGTAGTACACTGATGGGCCTAAAATCATTCAATGAACAAATTTGTTTAGTCTTCGGGATAGCAACTACACGAGATATTTTTAATGATTTCGGAACATTGTTCTTCGTTATATCTTTGTTAAAAACTTTCACTAGATTCTCACAGAAATTTGGAATCGTAAGGAGTTTGTCTACCATGGTGTTACTGATACCATGGGGGTCTGGTGAGTTTTTAGAGTGATTTTTGATTTGTCTCCAAGTATGTAGAAGAGTATGTCTGTCTATTAATGTAATAGAAAAAGCAGTGAAAGGTGTTTTTATATTCGCTGGTTTTTCTTATATGCTATTATTCATACGTGTAATTGAATCTGTAATGTGAATAAAATGATTGTTTAAATCATTAGGCGATTGCGAATATTTATTCATATCAAGACACTCTTTAGATAAAGCAGCGTTCCAGGCTTTCCAAAATCCTTTGTCAGTTACCATGTTGGTGAATCCAGTTCTCCTATCATTTATTATTGATTTTGATGTCTGCTTTTTTAGTAACTTGTACTGTTGTAAGTTTTCGGTGGTCTTGTTAGATTTTAATTTAATATATGAAGCATTTCTTTCGAATTTTTTCAATTTTGTTTCATTGCGAATGTAGTGTACTTTATTGTTTTGGGTGATTGTTATGTGTCTCAAAGGGGCGATCGAGTCAAAAACATTAATAGTCTTTTTAATTAAATCGCAAATGTTAGTTATACCATTAAATTGTTGTGCCAATATCTTCAGCTTTTCAGGGTCAATATTTTTCATCTTGCGCTTTTTTATAACGAATTTTTGTTTGACCTGTCTCACTTTCAAAATGTTGCATTCCACCGATTTGTGGTCAGAAATATGGGGTTCATATACTCTTAAGTTTTTTACAGTGTGAGCTGAATTAGTCACTAACAAATCTAGTATAGCACTTTTTCTTGTGTTCACATTAACTAGTTGTTGAAGGTGGAATTTGGAAATTTCACTTTCGAACTTCGAGTACACAGATTTGTTAAAGTTCATGTCACCTAATAAGTATAATGGTATTTTGTGTTTTCCTAGCTGATTCATAATTACACTAATTGCTTGAATGTCACATTTTAAGATATCACTGTTGTTAAAAATTGGAGGCTTTATTTTTTGTGGAATATTGTGTTCACATATTTAGTATGTGAAATGCAGGAGCATGGGCTGAAATGGTTTGGCCTTTGAGGTATGTCCTCATTGGTTGTAGAAAGAAGAAGGCGCTTCGTTCAAATGACTAAGCACCGTTCCATTCTTACGTACGACGAAAGAGAGTGGCACGGTCAGTCATGTAATGTAGTGGCAATGCGACGGGCAGACCAACAAGAGTGAACAGGCACACTTGATTGACTGGCAAGGAAGAGTACCCTTTAATTGGTAGTATTGTTTTTTACAGCATATCGGCGAGGACAATCGGCATTTTTTGGTGAAAATTAGTGATCTTGACTAATTAAAAATAAATATACCGAGTTCGTTAATTTTCAGTAAAACTAAAATAGAGTCTGTGTTTATTAACTTTATTTTATCTGACTTTGTGCTTTTAAATTCTCATCATCATCCTCACCCTATCGAAGTAGAGTAGTTGTTCGGGTTGCGACGCTGCTAATTCTTCATTGTGGTACCCCCGGCGAGACGTGTAGTCATTGGGGTGAGGACATGGAGGATTTGAAGAAACGGCGGGAGGTCCTGCGAAGGCAATTTGGACGATTGGAACTGGAGCTAGAAGATTTGATGAGAATCGACCCACCAGATTTGGAGGCAATTAAGCTGGCTCATCGACTATTCGGTGATGCAGTAAACCCGCTGAATGAATTGGATACCAAGATCTTTGACACTCTACTGACCGCTACAAAAGTTACACCGGAGGAGGAAGATGAAGTAATGAAGTCGGTGTACTTATTTAAAAAGCGTTCAGAGGCAATACGAGCAAAAGTGGAAAATATGACTGGGGCAGTAATATCCGAAGACTCGATTTCAACTGTCGTTCCAGCGGAACTTCAACCTCGAATAAGAATTCCTGAAATCGAGTTCCAGAAATTTGGAGGCAAGCTGACGGATTGGTTGGGATTTTGGTCAAGATTCGAGAAGATAAATAAGTCAAGATGGGATGGTGCCGATAAACACTGGTATCTAATGCAGGCGTTAGAAGTGGGGTCAGAACCTTATCGACTGGTCGAACGTTTTCCACAAACTGACTGTGGTTACCTTGAAGCTGTGGACACCTTGAAACGAAGATATGGTGACGAGAACTTGCTATTACATGTATACGTGAGGGAATTTTACAGAATTCTGATGGATAAGGTGAAGGCGAAGGAGAAGAGGCCATTTAATGATTTATTCAATGACATTGACTCCCATTTCCGAGTTTTGAAGGCATTGAAGTTAGAGAAGGCTGATCCTGCTACTTTGCTTTTCCTTCTCGTGGAGTCTTGTTTGCCAGAGGAAATTCTAAATACATGGCAGCGGAGCCCCATGTCCACCATGGACGGAAGCAAAGAGATACCGCCTCGTAACAAATTGGACATTTTGTTGGACTTCATGGAGAAGGAAGTTCAGATCAAGAGGCGCATTGATTTGGCAAAACATTTTGCTCAACCGTCGCAGGTGAAGGAGGAAAAGGAAAAGAAGCCAAAATCAAAGATTCAACTTTTCCAGAAGAAAGAGAGGAATGAGGCGAATTTTCATGCAGGCGACTATGCTGCGTGCTTTTTCTGTGGTCGCAATAATCATCACCCAAGAGGATGCTTTTCTGTTAGACATATGGATTATGGCGAGAAGATGGACATCTTGAGAAAAAATGGAGCCTGTTTTAAGTGCTTTGATAAGCATTTAATGCGAAATTGCCAAAGTAAGGTCGACTGCAAGGAATGTGGTGGAAGTCACCATATTTTTATCTGTCCGAACAACAAATCGAAACGCGACTCGAAAAGAAAGCTCAACTACAAGTCAAGCCCAAATGCTGATCCGGTGCAGAAAAAGAAGAAACCTGATCAATTTCCGGTGTCTCGAGATGCTGGAATGGCAAACGTATTGTGTAGTGGCGAGGTGTTTTTACAAACATTGAAATTAAAGATTGGGACAGGAAGCAAGAAACGTGTAGTTCGAGCTTTCTTAGACAGCGGATCACAGCGCTCGTACATTCTGAAGACGACGGCAGCAGCATTAGAACTCGAGAAGAAAGCGGAGGAAGTAGTGATTCATTCACTATTTGGGGGCCAGAAGACGAACCGTGTTGTTCATAATAAATATGACGTTTATATTCAAGCACTACATGGAGAATTCACAATGCAAGCCGAAGTAAGAGACCAGTTACAGATATGTGACAACTTGCCAAGATTGACCAAACATGCCTACCACGCTATCAGAGAACTGCGTAATTTGAATATACATTTGACTGATGTTGGCGACGGAACACCACCGATAGAATTGCTGATTGGTGCTGACCTGTACGGACGGTTGTTAACAGGAAGAGTTAATCAACTGACGTGCGGGGCTACTGCTGTAGAAACAACTTGTGGGTGGACTTTATTGGGCGCTAATCCAACTGCGAGAGATGACTGTGCTGCCATTTCATTAATCGCAAATGCAGCAACAGACACGGATATTGCCAAGTTGTGGGAGCTGGAGGTAATTGGCATTAAAGATCCAGTTGAAGTGACTCCAGTCGCACAAGTACAAGAGGAAGTGAAAAGAAGGCTTATCAACACTATGACAAGAGATGACGAGGGGAGATATTCTGTTTTCCTACCGAGGCGCGAAGGAATATTGTTACTTCCAAACAATAAAGAGATGGCACTACAAAGATTGGAATCGACTACAAACAAATTGAAGAAGGCCAACTTGTTTGAAAATAACTCTAACCTATTTCGAGAATGGGAGAAAGAAGGCTTCATCGAAGATGTAACAGATACGGTACCAAAGGGTTCTCTTCACTACCTGCCTCACCGTGCTGTGGTCAAACCGGAGAGTCTAACTACTCCAGTTCGACCAGTGTATGATGCTTCTTGCCGAAAGAAAGGGTTTCCTTCGCTTAACGACTGCTTACACAAGGGGACAAATCATATCTTGTTGATCCCGGATGTTCTTTTGCGATTTCGAGAGAAGAAAGTCGCATTTACATCCGACATTCGAAAGGCGTTCCAAATGATTGGAATAGATGAAAGTGACCGAGATCTTCTACGCTTTGTATGGTGGAAAAATTATGAAACGAAGGAAACGATAGAATATCGCCATGCAAGAGTCCCGTTTGGAGCTACTTCAAGTCCATTTGTCCTTGGTGCAGTGTTGGAGAATCATCTTCTGAACCAGGTGTCACCTTTACAGGACATTGCGAGCAGGCTGTTAGAGTTCCTATATGTTGACAACTGCCTAGGGTCAGTGAACAACGAAGATGATTACCATCGATTTCGACTTCAGGTGTCTAATATGATGACAGACGCCTGCATGGACCTCCGCATGTGGCAATCTAACGTAGAATACTTAGAGGAAGATACCACGTTAATTACTCCAGTACTAGGCTTAAAATGGTGCCGCAAGGCAGATGAACTTTTCACCGACGTTGCCAAAGTGAGAATCCCAGAGAGAACGACGAAGCGAACTGTACTATCAACGGTACAGCAGGTATTTGACCCCATCGGTTTTACCTGTCCGGCAACAATCCCTATTAAACTACTTTTGCAAAGAGCGTGGATCCAAAAGAAGAAATGGGATGACGACTTACCCGCCGAGGAAGGGAAAATATTCGAAAAATGGTGCCGGGATCGCAAATTGTTTTCCGACATACGAATTCCACGTATGATTAGTGGGGGGACAGAAGATAGATCAGGATGGTCATTGCACACATTCACCGATTCTAGCAAATATATTTATGGGGCTGCTGTATATTTGCGAGTAGGAAATGGAGGAACCGTGAATGTACACCTACTCGCGGCAAAATCTCGGCTTGCACCTTTGAAAGGAACCACTATTCCACGATTGGAGCTTCTTGGCTGCTTAATTGGGGCCAGGCTGACATACAATGTGGTGAAGGCTTTACATTTAGAAGATATTCCACAGTATCTTTGGACAGATTCAACTACGGCAGAGGCGTGGATCAAGCAGAATGAAAACTGGGGAACCTTCATAGGCAATAGAACCGCTGAAATCAATATTTTGACTAGGAGTGAGGATTGGAGGTACATACCGGGGGAAAATAATCCTGCTGATCTTCCGTCTCGGGGCTGTTCCATATTCGATTTGAAACAATCCCAATGGTGGCTGGGACCGACTTGGCTGTATGAACCTGATTTAATGTGGCCCAACGTTCGTGGAGAACGTGATGAAAAGATCATTGGAGAAGAGAGACAAAAACAGGTAATTGTGATGTGTCCATCAATTATTCTCAGTGTTCGTAACCAGCGTACATTTGCACAGTTAGTACGTATCATGGCTTGGACGAAACGATTTATCTTCAATGCGTCATCAAGACTGCACGGAAACAGCTTGGGCTCAGTAGTAAAAAGAACTGGAGAATTGACGGAGGAAGAAATGGAAATAGGCGAGATTCCTCTTATTTTGAGCATACAAAATGCTGAATATGGAGAAGAACGTGTGAATAGTCTGAAATGTCTTAAACTGAAGAGAGACCAACAAGGTGTCTTAAGAGTACAGACACGACTAGCCTACAGAGACGATTTAGAAAACTTCAAGTTTCCCGCTCTCCTACCAGGAAAGCATCCCGTTGTTATTCAGCTTATTACGGATGAGCATCGAAAATTTGCACACGCTGGTACTGGATTTTTGGTTTCACATCTACGTGAGAAATATTGGGTTCTCCACACTAGACAGAGTGTGAAACGTGTCATTGCGAAGTGCTACCGGTGTCGTCGGTATTCCTCCAAAGCTACGGTGACGGAGATGCCAGGACTTCCGGAAGACAGGGTCAAGGACGCAGAACCCTTTGAAATTACTGGGATTGATTTGGCGGGGCCCGTGATATTAAAAAACACGAAGAAAGTGTGGATGGTTATTTACACTTGTGCAGTGTACAGAGCGATCCATCTCGACTTGGTGGACTCCATCAGCACAAAAACCTTTATAATATCTCTGGAAAGATTTGTAAAGAAATATAGACGGCCATCCACCATCTACAGCGACAATGGTACCAATTTCCATGGTGCTGTAAATGCATTTAGAAAGTTGGACTGGAATAAGATTGAAGAGGAAACTGGAGTAAAATCCATTATTTGGAAGTTTATTCCAAGTACAGCCGCTTGGCATGGTGGATGGTGGGAACGCTTGATACGTTCAACCAAAGACCTACTCAAGAGAACTTTGGGTAACAAAAAGGTTACCAGGAAGGAGTTTGAAAAGCTCCTTGGAACAGTAGAGGACGTGATCAATGGACGTCCACTTACGTACCAGAGTGAAGACCCAGATGATATGACAGCTTTATCACCGAAAATGTTTCTTCATCCATTTGGTAGTACTTAATTTCCGGAAATGGAAGAAACAGACGGAACGAAGTTGCGACTTAGATGGAAATACGTTATGCAACTCCAGAATGAACTGAAAGGGCGATGGCGAAGAGAATATCTGGCTTTGCTTCTTTCTAAGTTGCAAAAACCAACTAGAACTCTCCAAGTGGGAGAGTTGGTAGTAGTTGGCGACGATGACAAGAAGAGGACTGATTGGCATTTGGCTCAAATAATTGAGCTATATCCTGGCAAAGGCGGCGCTAGCCGTGTGGCAAAAATTAAGACGGCGGTCGGCGAATATGTACGCCCCGTTCAGCGGCTTTATCCATTGGAACTGGATGGGAAAACTGAAGAGGCTGCTGGTGTAAAAACTAAATTCGGGCGTTTAGTAAAAGCACCAGAAAGATTTGGACAAAGTAATCGTAATGCATAATATATTGTTGTGGCCAAATGGGGGGTTACTAAAATTTGGATTTTTTTGTTTTTTTTGTATGTAACCCTGTGTAAAGTTTTTTTCCCAGTAGGTTTTTTTTGAGTTTTTTTCCTTTACACTCACAACAGTAAACGCTTCGTAATTACAGTATTGATCGTAGGGTGTTTAAATTAAAAATTAAAAGGTACTCTTCATTAATGGTGAATTTGACCGTCCCGGCAATTCACGGTTGGGAGTGTTAAAAATTGGAGGCTTTATTTTTTGTGGAATATTGTGTTCACATATTTAGTATGTGAAATGCAGGAGCATGGGCTGAAATGGTTTGGCCTTTGAGGTATGTCCTCATTGGTTG
>JAHZNE010008271.1:0-14112 GCA_027744055.1 Callyntrura sp. NNG-2020
GTTGTAAAATTATGTGACCAAAAAGTAGTTGGATGACTCAGCAGGCAAAGTGATAACGTGCGAAGAGGATGAACGTCAATCTTTGTGACTTCAACGGAAGAAGGAAGCAGGATGAACATGATCAATAGTACACATTAAATGCAGTAATCAAATTCAAATGAAAGCAGTTATCCGTCGGTGGTGGTTCTGCCGCTGGTATCCCCATGCACATCTTATCCCACTTTCTCTTTTCTCTCTTTTGCTCAATACTAAGCGCCTCTCTCAAACAGTTCACTATTTACCCCTCTTGTCCCTGGATCTGTTAATGGAGACCCTCTCAGGGCGCTATCAATGTAGCTGGTGGCTGGGATGGAGATTAAGGGTTGTTTTTAGTTTAAAATGTGCTGTTAAATAGACTTAAATGGATTGCGCATCTCTTAACATCATAATATCATCAAATCTAATCAAATGAAAGTCCTCAAAATTGAGTAATTATTGTAATTTCATTGACTAGTGACTTTTGAGCAATTACTGTGCTCTTCTGACGCTTTCCGCATCGAATGGATTAAATTCATTTGTAGCTGCAGCAATTTGACAAAATGTGTGACAAAAAATCCAGGTTCTTAAAGACAGGTTCCATTAGTACTACCATGCTACTGGCGTATACGGATAGGTGCCCTGTAAAAATGCCCTTATAGCAACATTAGCTTTTCTACAGCTCAATGAGTTTTATAATTTCCCCTCTTTTCCAGATTCAGTAATTCGGGCATTTTGGTATCTTGGATTCACTTTGTCTCCCAAGGAAAGGTCTCCCATCTTCCTCGACAATGAAGCTCATCACATTTTCATGGGCTGAGCAAAGAAAAATGGGAACCACTCGATTTTGTGTTGATTCCATGCTACAAATTTCTAATGGGATACTGATATCAACGTTACTCTGGTAGGAAGAAAACAGACTAATAGCTGCAGCGTGAAATAGGGATGGTTAATATCGGAAGACTCACCTTCAATATTTTATTTAAATAAATTTTGTCCTCTTCCATCGAAGTAAATAGAGGATTTTTAAAGCGCGCATTTTAAAATGACCATCTCCGTACCACTTGCGCCCCTCTCTAGTTTATCGGCACTGCCTTTTAAGATTGATGATTTTGTATGGAGCCGCTTTGACAGGAGCGATAATTAAATATCCTGTTTGAAAAACCTCGCTTCAANCCGTACCACTTGCGCCCCTCTCTAGTTTATCGGCACTGCCTTTTAAGATTGATGATTTTGTATGGAGCCGCTTTGACAGGAGCGATAATTAAATATCCTGTTTGAAAAACCTCGCTTCAACGCCTTGCGCCGCAACTGCCCTTTTTGACGCTCTTTCAACGCTCTTGACTGGAAAAAGTGTAAAATGCATGGGTGAATGATGAAAATAAAGGAACGTCAATACCAAATATCAACATTTTACATTTCCTCTTTGAACTGATTGAATGAGCAGCCTGCTTCTTTCAGTTTCTCATGCCAAAAAGTTGGATTGCGTATGTGCAGGTGACATGTGCGCAAGGGATCGTCTGTTGTTGTTTTGTAATCAAGAATGATTCAAGTGCATGGTATCATGATATGTATTGACCCCATCACATTGATGGACAGGATTTTAGATTTGAGTTGTAAGGTTACATATTGAAAGTGATGGTGTTATTGGATTTACCATTGCTAGTTGCTAGTACGGTGGACACCAACACCAAAGCCACCACCAAAATAAGTGATCTGCCGATGTGCTCAATAGCTACCAGCTCTGTTGGCCTGCATGCTGTAAGCTTCCTTGTCTCTTGTCTCTTGCTGTTGTCTGGCATGAACGAAAATATAAATGAAATAAATAAATGAAAGCTGTTCGACGATAACAAATGGTGCGCTACTCAAACAAAAGTATGCAATACGGAGCAAGAGCAAAGTTTAAATATGCGACGATCTTGTTAATGTCCAGCTGTTGCTGCGTAAGCCCTCTTAACATATTATGAGATTGGAAATGTACAAAATTGAAAAAGTATAAAATTATAAAAAAGAATAAAAAAAAGTGGCGTTGAGTAAGTTTGTGTGCTTCTGCCTCCCCCCTCTCAACCCCTTTAAAACTTGACCACTGAGAAAGCGCTGACCAAATAGTTGCCCACTTCATAAAAGAAGCGTTTATCCAGGCGACAATCGCCCACACAAATGCCAAGTGACACGCTGTTCATAAACCGCTTTTTGGGGTGACCCTTGATAGAGATTCGACTGAGGTGTGGTTCGGACGGATCCGCGGTGACGTTAAAATTGATGACGATACTTGTCGGGGTGTTGGCCCCGACCAGGGCGAAAATGTCCAAGTCCGGGACGACAACTTCCTCGTGGAGCATAATGTTGAACATCTGCATTTAAAAAAAATGTTCAGTTATCTTATCGTACAAGTAGGAGGTTATAGGGTAAGGTGCAGATAGCTTACCCTTCTGCCCGTTCGGTGGGCGAGAGGCTCGTACATCCGGAGAGCGAGTTCGTAGCGCCCTGCTTGCGGGAGAGGAATCTGGTAGCTGAGGCACTGGTGCTTCTCCCGACCCATACTGAGCCCAATGACGAACCCTTCGTACAAGTACTTATCCGTGTCGTTCATGTTGCTGTAGGGAAAGTAAATTTTCCTCCGGCCATTGTAGAAATCGGTGTGAGTGATCTCGTGATCGGCAAAATACTCAATCCCCCGTTTATCCTGATGTCGTCGCCCGTTAAGGTTAACCGACAAAACATTTTCCTCGACATCGCAGTCCCCTCGCTCCTTCTCGTTGTAACAGAGCACGCCTGCCACCGAGTAGAAGGAGCGTGGTCGCCCGCATTCCGTTTCCTCAAACGTCGTTTTTGGACATTCGGGCTGTCTCGGGATGCACTCCCCACTGACCACGTGATATTCGCACTTGCCCACCGCGTGACCTTTGCAGCCACAGGAATCCCCGCAGAAGGAGGCGCAACCCCGACTACACTTTTTCAAAACTTGATCTTTCGCCAGGCACTTTTTCTGATCGCAGCTGTACGCACACTCGGTCTTGTTCCGGCAATCCAGCGGATCTTCGATCCTCCTGCAGATGGTGGCAGGTGGCTCAGTGACGATGATTGGCGGCGCTGCGGAAGAAGTTTCATTAAGCTCCCCCACAGTCGTCATTTCCGTTGTGGGTGGCAGGGTGGTTGTTTCAACCAAGTCATCCCGACTTACTCGAACTCTCAGTTGCGGGGACGTTCTGCAACACCGCGTGTTGTTCGTCTTGGATCGAGAACACAGCTGCCTCGTGGAGGGCGGTCGTTTGCACGCGACATTAGAGAAAACGTCCTCCGACTTGGCAATACACACTTTCCTACAACTTGGACCAAACTTCCAAGACTCCTTCTCGAGGGTCAGGGTTAGACTCTTCCGCACAATGGCGTCTGTTGAAAGGGGCAAGGGAAAAGGATTAAATAACCGAAATTAATAATAAATCTAACGAGAGATGAATTTAGCGGGGCTGCTTATACCTCCTCCCTCCGAGTCGGAGCAAGTGTCCGTGGCGTCTTGGTAGGAGCACTCGTTCAACGTCTCGCACGTTTCCTTGTCGTTGCAGAGATGAAAACATTTGTTGGTCGAGTCCATCAGGCAAGCGTCTACAAAAGAGGCCACCGTTACAATTAGCACAACAGACCTAGATGACCTTGACACATTTTTAAAAGTCGCATTTACATTCCATCGGGAGACAGGTTCTCATGTGGCAATCGAATGTGCATCCTGCAGCAATGCAGTCCCCTCGGGACTTGGCGGCTTGGCAGACTGTGAAATGAAGGGAAACAGCTTTAAATTTGCGATCCTGTGGATTCTGCGGATAGTAAATTTACACACAAACCTCGGAATTCTTCGGCCACTTTGTTCTTGGGTGGCCCTTCAAGGGCTTGCGCAACGCCTAAAATGAGGAGACATGTGACCGAGTATTTGAGCCGTTCCATCCTGCTGAATGTCACAGTTAGAGTGGCGCTGCAAAGTCTGGTGAACAGGGAAGTGGGTCTCTGCTCAAGGAGAAGTAAAGTAAGACTGCAATTCTAGTCGAGTCTCTAGATCTGAGCAAAAGTAGCTTACGCAACTCGCAACTATTACCATTACGCAAGGCGACATTTCATTTTTGTGGTGGGCAATTTAACTACGAAACCACTCAATCCTCCTACCGTCAATCATTAAATCGTCCCATTAATCAATTAATTAAGCTTGTTGCACAACCTCATTAGGACGACAAATTAGATACGTTCATAATTATAGCAGTTTTAATATCAATTACGACATTCTCCTCGGTCGACGTTTCAAGGTTTTTTGAGCAAGTCACGTACGCATAACGCATAACTAAAAATGATGTAAAATGAGTACTTTGGAAAATATTACAGGGGTTGCGCATCACCGGACATTCGCATCATTTAAAATTGTTTCCCCAATCCAATCGACTACTCAATTTCGATTACCACTGCTGCTAACTTGCCAGAGTAATCAATTGTTTCTTGTCTCACATCTCGTCAGTCTCATTCCAAATAAATGATACTAAAAAGCCAATATGAACGTATCGACGCCCTGAGCTTTCAACATTCATTTAATATTCCTCATTTGAAATTCTTCCATTCCACAAACTCATTCCACTTCTAAATTATTTAGTAACCTCACACGTTGTAACTCCCAAAGAAAAAACTAAAAAAAACTGCTCCTTCTTGATTTCTCTGACATTTCCCCATTTTCCCCACGGGGGATAACCCCCAGACGGTAGGGGAAAAGAAGAGGGGAGGAAAACAGATTTAGTGTTGACTCTGGTAGCATTCGCCCTAAACGATGCAGTCTGTAACGGATAAATGGAAGGTAGGGAAAGCATTGCAATGTTTGTCGTAGTCGTCCTGCACGGATTATTTTATGGCCCTTCAAACGATATATTCCACTAGGGTCAATCGCATACCAAATGAAAGCGCCGTTTTTGTCTTCGCGTATCCTTTTAATTTTGTATCTGCAAACAGTTGTGTCATACCATTTCTTCTCGTTGATGACACCGATACATGGACAAAGCTGGAAGCAGGGAAAGCTTTAAAATGTATTTATTGGCTACAGTAGTTAGAGTGAACCAGTCGCTAGCCGCTAGGCAGCACATTTTACAACTTGGCACGTTTTACCATATTTTCGTCAATTGCTCAGTTTAAAGGAAGTCTGGATTAGGTAGTATAAAAACAAGTTGCCTGTAACCCAGGTTCCATCCGAGCTGAGGCTTCATAATAATTGCCCATATGCTGAGCAACACGGAAGACATTGTGTCTTCCTCCTCCTACTATTACTGCGTGTGTGTCGATGAAATTATGCAGACCATAAAATACACTTTGGATGCCGCTCAGATTTGGGAAAAGGAAAAGTCCCTTTGTGTATTGACACGAAAACAACTCGTTCATTCACAGTTCGTTGTGATCCATAAAAATGACACACATTCAACATTGAACATTGAACAAGATCATAAAGTGGATGATATAAAAAGAATTTGGAGGACAGAGTGAAATGGTTAAAATCCCTGGGCTGAGAGTGAGCTGAACAAAGCATAAATTTGGGTCATGCCCATTCATAAAGTTTCTAAAAACAAAAAGAGCGGACGTGAGCAATAAAAAGGGAGGGAGCCACATCCAAACCCGACAAGAAAAACAAAAGCGAGAGAGAAACCCTGTGCATTGAGGCTGATGAAAGGAATTAGTTTAGCTACGTCCACACACCCCCATGCCATTCAGAATAACCTTTTTTCTGCCCAGTGCACCGGCCCCTTTGAAAATGCTCACTCCTGCCTTTATTGTCACCTTTTTGTCGTTCAGGGAAGACGTGGATGAATGAAGCATATTACAGCGGCTAAGGATTGGGAGTTGTGTTACGCAGAAGGATCCCGTTACATGAGCCACCTCGTAGCTAACTAATCAATCCTACCAACACTCTTGTAGTGGACCCTTAAACTACCCCCGGAAGTCAGGATAGGTTAAGGGTTGCCGGTGTTTAACAGAGAGTATGAAAGCCTGAAATGAATGAATGAATGCAAAATAAAGTGTCTCTTTTCCTCTCCCGCAAAATGTTACTTTTTGTAAAGCTAACTTTATTATCTCCTTTCTACTCATTATTCGCGAACGTGACCACCGAGAAGCCGCCAACAACCCAGTTGTGGTCTGAAGTGCAGGATCCGGGACAAAAGGAGAGCGGTATGGTTTGGTTCCCCTCAATACTCGAATCCGGGAAGCCCTCAATCGTCAGCTTCTTCATTTCCGCGTCCACTTTAAATCTGACATTAAGGTCCAAGCCGAAGGGGGGGATCTTGTAGGCGAAAGGCTCAAAGGCCTCCACGAGGAAAATGTTGTTCAATTTAATGTCAAAATGTCGTTGGTTCGGCCTGATGTAAATGTACTCGACCGTTTTTATGGTCAGCTCAAACTTTTCACTGGGTTGAATTCCGATTCGGTATGTGATGCACTCTCCCGGCTTCCCGTTCAACGACATCCCATACCGCTGATATATTGGCTCCTCCCTGGGGGGAACCCCATAAATGTCCCACTCAGCAATCCCCGTGCCCTTGTTCTTATAAGGATCTTCGAAAGCAACCGCGGAGTCCTCGTCGAATCGAATGCCGTTTGCACTCTTTGTTCGATTCCCGTTCATGTTGACCGCGAGCACATGACGCGCCATCTTGCAAACTCCCTGAGTCTTCCGATTCGGGCAGATGGAACCTCCGTCCACGTAGAAAACGTGCTCCCCGCCGCGTCTACACTCGGGTTTCCCGGTTTCGTCAAAATTCACCTTGCATGCTGCCAGAGAGACAAGAAAAGAAGAAGAGCGTCAGGGACACCAGAATTAACCGCTCCCCCAAAAATGACCCTTGTAAAATCATATCCCGCTTACCTTTCATTTTCATGACACACTTTTGCCCGGGCACGTCGAAATCACACTTTGGATCCGTCCGACAGCTGCAAACGTCCGTGTGCGTCTCGCAAGTTTTATCGGGTGGCGGCGCAGAGACAAAACGGACCACAGAAAAGGCGGACACAAGCATGCCGTTGCGCGGGATGTTGGTGCAGTTGCTGTAGCAAAAGGCGAGCGGGAGCGTTTTGCTGGAGGGGATGGTGATCAGGTTTGTGAAACCGCGGAGTCTGACGGTAGTCCCGCCTTTGGAAACCCGAAATTGAATTATCAAGTTGAGTGCTCTCTTGGGTCCGATCAATTGATTCACGTCCACCTCGGGGAAAACGGCCGTGTGCCCAAAATGCACATTAAATTTCTACCACGCAAAAAAATAAAAGGAAAAGTGAAGGGAATTGGGAGTGAAGGGGACATAAAAGTTGAACGGCAGAGGAGTTTACGTACCCTCCAACCCGCCGTATTACTATTGGGCTCCATCAAATTAACGGCCAGTTCGTAGGATCCATCCTCAGAAATGGGCACATCGTACCAGAAACAGTCGTTATCCGTCTGCTTTCCACCCACTCCCACCAAGTAGGAATTGTAAAGACCTTGCGCCTCCTCAGAGGCGCCTTCAACGACCAGATTGGGAAGGGTCTCCTTATGACTCTTAGACAAAGGGTCATTTATGCGAACACTATCCGAGTCTTGGTAAGTGATACCGCCCACTTCCAGACGAGGTCCACCCAAGTTTACCGCCAAAACGGTTGCGGAAGTACAGTTGCGACTTTCAATTTCCGATCGGCAGTAAACCCCACCCACTGAGTAGGTCGAGTTTAGCCGAATACACTTGGAGGAGCCAAAGTCTTCCGTGGTGCAGGCTGGGGAGGGAAAAAATGATTAAATTTGAAGCCCGACCATAATTGGGGGTTTGAAGGGGCGTTACCTTCTGAAGCTTCCAATTGACAGCTGTCAACGTCCTTGACCGGCTGCTGGCTGATGATGTGGAAACCGCTGACAAGAAACGAGTTATCCTCTCCGCACTGCCCCTCACAAAATGCTAGGTGGACGGAAGAACGGAGAGGTTCTGGGGGGTGACCCTTGATCGTTATCATGCTCCCCTTATTTGACACTCTAAAATTGACGTAGATGTCGACTGGGTGGTGCCGGTCTCCCGCGTAGGTGATAATATCCAGTTCGGAAAATATTTCCACGCCGGCAAAATACGCGGTAAATCGCTAAAACGAAAAAAAAATTAAATTGGTGATACAGCCCGGTAATAAATGGGGAGGGTATCTCTAGTGCCACTTACCCTGGCCCCCTTGGTGGAGTGGACCACTTCTACCAACTTTATAGCCAGCTCGTATTGACCGTCGGTGTCCAAGTTCGGGATTACGTAGTCAACACACGAGTGTTTATTACAGTCGGAGTTGGAGTGGACCGCGGTGGAGTAGAGCACCGCGTCGGAGGGCTTCACCGCCACAATTCGTTCAGAGGGCACAGAAATACTTTCTGGTAGGTGGGATCGGTCTTGGATTGTGATCTCACGTTGAGGGCGGTAGTCAATGCCTTGCGTGTCGGTAACATTAGTGTCCGAGCCGAGGTTGGCGGCGATCACGGTGAAGTCCAACGTGCATTTCCCAATGGCCGGTTTATTTTGACAAATGGCCCCACCAATGGCGTAGTGCCCATTTTTCCGCCCACACTCCTCCTCGGAAAAGTCGGAGAGGTAGCAGTATCTCTTGAGAGGATGGCAGGTCCCTTGACCGTCGTTATAATGACACTCGGACCGCTTGACACACCCGCATTTGTCTTCACAGTGGTTGAAGCACCCCGCAAAGCAAGTTTGTCCCATGACGTCCTCCGAGTTTTGGCAGGTGCTGGAAGCACAGTCGTACGAACACCCCCGAGACAGCCGACACTCCACCGGTTTCCCATCAAACGCGCGACAAAGGGTGTCTGGTGGGGGTTCACAGGTTACCGGGGGGGCGACAGTGGTGGAATCCGTAGACTCGTCCGTGGTAACACAGTGGATCTGCCAGGGGCTCAACGTCGTGTCTGAATCTGAGTCTTCCTCAGTGTCCTCCGGGGTGGTAGACTTCTCTGTGGAGTCGGAGTCGCAATCACATTCTTCATTCGCGGCGCTTCGACCCTCAATCATGGGGGAGGTGGGGCAAGTCAGGTCGTTGCAACAGCTGTGCTTGTTCCTCAGCTCTTTACAAACTCGGCAGGGAGGATAAGGGCACGGGTAGTAGGCGGTGCAGGCCACTTTACAGTCGGGCAGGAAGTAAGGGGCCTTCATTGTTTGAATCTGCCACTCTTTACAGCACCAGTCTTTGTTTGACTTGGCTGTACAAACTTGCTCTCGGGTCGGCCTCTCCGAACAGAGGGACCGCGGGGCGAGCACCGAACAGAAGGGCTGACATTGCGGATTGAATCGCCAATGGAGGGGATTCAAAGACCCTGGCGGAAGCACAGTACCATTTTTCCTGTGGGACGAAGCTCCCCCCGTGGTACGCACAGCCACTGTAAAACAAAATCAGTTTTTGGACCAGTTGTCTTCCAAAATTAATTTGAATAAAGTTAGTTCACTTACGCATATTTCTGGCGGAGATTTGTTGGTTGAGGAAAGCGATTCCCCATATGGTCACCCAGGTAGCCAGGGCCTGTCCCAACATGGCGGACCTTCTTCAAACACGTAATCAGAAAGGAAAGGAGAAGGATGCGTGTGTATGTGTTTCCCTGGTAGGATCTGCTGCTTCTTCGGCGGAGGTTCTTCAGGAGGTTTCGTGGTGAATGAGCAAGTTAGTTGTGCCGCACCACCAAAGAAAAGTTGACCGAGGATTGGCCAACGTCTCATTAAACACTTTTGCACAACATGTTGCAATCTTAATTAAATTTTAATTAATTTTATTCGCGAAGAGACAATGAGGACCAAGAGTTGCTTTTATACGGCCTTGGAATGTGGTTGAAAAGTTGCGAAATTCCGTTCAAATGAGAAGGCTCCTCCCACTCTACATCAAAACTTTAATGCAAACTTGCGCAACGCTTCAATAACAATACGCTATTCAATATTTATTATACTAAATGACCAGATAATTAGCAGGGTGGCTGTATAACGGAATTGCGCAAAACAACCTATTCATGAGTAACCTTCAAACTAACAAGGGGCCACCATCTAGAAGGTAATTAAGGGGGGGGGTCTTAAGATTAAGATTACAAGGGTCAAACGCGAGAAATATGAAAAGTGCTATCATGACCTGCCAAAAAGACGGTTAATTTGGGTGCGGTGGGTGCTACTGGCTTCACGTGCTGACCCGTATCTGATATGCGCCAAAAAATGAGAAATAAATGGGGTGCCATACAACTACTTCCATTTTATGCTTTATATTTTTATTAGACATCCACTTTTATTGTCTCTGGAGGTTCATAATTAAGAGAACGTCTCTCTGAAGCAGGTGCACCAGTCTGAGCGATCCGCCATTTGCAACAAGATACCGCGTGACTTTCCCACCACCTGCTTCAACATAGCTAGCCCAGGTTCTTCCTGGTAACCTTCCCCTTCTTCCCCGGCGGAACCATGGACGCTTACCGGGCACTCAATTCTCTCAAGGGCACTGAAGTCTCCCTTTTCTAGGCACTCTAACACCTTCTTGAGCGTATCGTGCGTGATGTCTTCAATCTGGCGCCGTTTGGCAACCTCTTGAGTCAGCTCTGCGATCGCCTCATCCTTTCTCAGCAAGTTGTCAACCAGCCGCTTTTCCCGATTTTCAGAAGTCAACGGATTCCGCCTCAGTTGGTCGACAACGTCCCTTCCAGTCGGCACGTGACGCCCCGTGCTAACCACCTGCTCCCTTAGATACTCCTCCTGGACACGGTTCTCAGTTACCGGGCCTGCTTCTTCGAAGGGGTATCGGGGTCTCCGCATTCTAAAGAAATGGGGTATTTCCATGTTAGTGCGGATGTCAATGTTAGAGAAAAATAAGTCAAAATTTTACTGCTGACGTGAAGTTCGTATATTGGAGCGTACCTGGGTCCCAAAGTAGAACCTGGAGAATAGTTACTCATGTTCAATGCAACAGCTGGTACACTTTTTTTTTAGACGCGTCAAGTGAAGTAAGGAGTAGACGAAGTTAAAGTAAGCTGCTGTTGTCAGTCTCTTGCAGAACTTTCTGCAAAATGCCAAAACTGACGTGTAATGCCAAGAGGCTGTTACAGCGCATGCTGCTTTTGTGAGGGAGTTATGCATGTGAGTGCTATTGTGCTGCAGGAATGTAGAGAACCAATTTAGGTCGGGGTAGTGTCGGCCCAAGCCAGATCAAGGCGTTTCAGGCTGATGTAAAATGGAGTAGGACAGCATATTCGCAGGGATAAGTATTTTAAGGGGGAAGAACGCTTCGATTTTCAATATCAACGAAAGTACAACGAAAGTCGCGTAAAGGTACTACTGGGCTTCCTTTTTAGATTTGCAACTTTTTGTTACAAAGCTGTCACAAACTAAAGCTGTAAACAAAAGTAGAATTTCAGAGTAAAACTGAGAAATGTTAATGTCTTGATGTTTAAAGCATTTCGGAAGACACATATTTTTATAACCACATATACTTTAGGTTTAAACACATAACTAAATATGTGACTACTTATTTTGTGTATTATGCGCATGTGTAAAGTGGCTTAGACAGGTTAGATTTTGAAAAAGAAAAATCATTTAAATAATACAAAGAGATGCTTTTGAGATGAGTAATGCTTTTGTTTTTAAATAAAATTACAATGCTCGTGAAATCCTATCGCCTAACCAAAATATATTGAATTTATTGTACAATTATAGACTTATTTTTGTGGGTCAATTTTGGCGATGTATTCGTGGATTGTCAAAAATTTCTTTTTATAATTTCAATTTCCAAACAAAACATCTTCCATATGTTCACTATTATATTTGATTTTGCTAGACTTATAAATGTACATATACATACTTTACTTATGCAAAAATCGCGCAAACACAACTCCTTGCAAACAATGTGAAACATTTTATGCTAATTGAATGTTTCTACGACTAATTCGTACTGATAAATTACTTTTGGGTCCCATTTATTGGCGCACTATAAATACTTAATTATGCAGATACACAAATTATTTATGTAGAAACCGATAAAATCTTTTGCATAAGTTTGGTTCCTAACTTATGCAGAAAAGTAAATACAAAATCCCATGTTAAATTTATAAAATACTAAACACGGATAATGTACAGCGTCTCTACAGTATTTCGTCGAATTTGTGTAAGTTAGCCTAATGTATCGGTAAGGATCAAAGTTTCCTTAAGTTGGAGGGATACTTACGGGGGATACTAACGGGTTGTATGTCTGGAATCGAGTTCGGCTTCATATTTTAATATTATGTGCTCCTCCCTATCCTAAGACATCATGCCAAGCCGCAGTATACAACGCCCTGTCGAAATATTCGATAAACCTTTGATACGTGGGCAAATTTTTCTGGAATCCTTACGGGATTTCACATGTGAAATAATAGTGACGAAAGTGACGGTGGGTCCAAACTCGGTACAACTACTCATCTTTTAATGACTGACGCATCACCGATTAGTATTATTTGGAATACCTTCTGTGGCGTCGTATGCTTAAAAATGAAGATGAAGTTTCTTGTGTGACCCTACCTCAATTTGCAAAAACAATTGGGTTTCTGTTAAATAATCGTTAAAGAGGTAAAAGTTTCCTAATGCATGAACGTCTCCACACATTTTTTGAATGACCGATATCAACCTTCAGTGGTCATATGTAATATATATATATATATTATGCTATATGAGTAACTATTTTTGAAACCGGCGAGAAAAAATTTCGACCATCGTCTAATTGTTTTCGACATTAAGGCACTTTTAGAGAATGGTTAATGAGTGCTAACGCGAAAAAATTAGGTTCAAAAATAGTACCTGTTCAGTGGTATGGACCATCCCACCCCGGACCTGGTGCTCGCAGACATGCTCTTCGAGACATAACATTAGGCACAAAAATCAAGCAAAAAATTAGTAAAAAAGAATTGTTTTTGGATTTTTGAAATTCCATCAGATACCGGATTTATGAGCGCTACAACATTGGCCATAGATTATACACAACTTCTTTATGAACAACGTAAGTAAAAGCTTATGTTTGCATTAATTTTGGTCTCGGGGTCAATTGGGTATTTGATTAAATTTCAAAAATCCAAAAACAGCCCTTTTTCCTAATTTTTTGCTGGATTTTTTGCGCCCACTTTAATTTCTCCAGGAGCACGTATGCGAGCACCAGCGTGTATTTACGGTCCGGAGTGGGACGGTCCATACCGCCGGACTGGTGCCATTTTTGGGCGTAAATTTCTTCGCGTTAGCACTCATTAACCATTCTTTAAAAGTGCCTTAATTTTGAAAACAATTTCGACGATGGAGGAAATTTGGCTCGTCTGTTTCAGAAATAGTTACTCATGTACTGTATACTATGTAAATATATATGATATATAGTTTTATGATCGAGTATAGATGCATAGTGCCATGTGGTTAATGCATGACTAAATAGGTGTAAATAGATATTTCATTTCACGATGACGGTAACCCGACGTACATATTTGTATATGATTCATTTTTGGGATGGCAAATGCACAAATATATTTTATACGCTCGCCATCAACATTGTCTTGTAACTTGTAACCATATATTTGCTACGTACTGCATTTACACGGTAGCACTGTTTCCTTCAGTTTTGTTTTTAATGGAAAAGTAACTTTAAAAACCGTCCAAGGTTTTGCATTTTTAACAAGACTAGATGAAGAAGAATAGATGTGCTACCAGTACTAATATTAACAATTATGTCATAGTTTGCTTTATCGAGTGCAATATTTCTTTGCAAAAGTATGAATGGTACTTTGTGTGATTCATGGTTGTGTAAAATTGTTACGTGCAAAAAGAGACGATTTGCTATTGTGTTATGCACTGCATTTATACAGTCGCATTAAACGGCAACGTTCCAGAAACAAGATAGAAATGTATTAAAGGATGTGCAGCAACTGTTAAGACAGTAAACGGAATTTTAAAAAAAGCCAGGCCCTTAACATTGCTCATTTATCCTTCATTTTGTTTTTCAAAATTGCGGTTATTGAGGCAGAGATGAGAATAAAAAAGCGTCTTCAAACTGAGCTCAATTTGTCTCCAAGACGAATTCACACCTATGTATATC
>JAHZNE010008272.1:0-13905 GCA_027744055.1 Callyntrura sp. NNG-2020
AAATAACGTCATGCCATGAAATAATATAAGAACCCTGGAAAGGTATCGGTTAGGACAATACTAACGCATTCATCTCAAGGTCGAACGTTTAAATTTTTTATAACTCTGTCGCTGCATACTCCATTAGCCATTGTAAGTAATAGTAGCATACGGAGTAGCTATGTGGTTCGTCGTTTCTGCACCTATGCAGTCTTATTTTGATGTTTTCAGTGGCTGCCTGTACATAAAAAACAAATGTGATAGTAATGATGTAAACTCATAAATTCTAACTGTCACATAAAAAGTGTCAATCAAAAAACCTCACGATGTTCCATGATGCTCTTCTCTTTGAATGCATACGGCCAAGTTCGGTATCTTTATAGTTGTGTTGTATCTTGGCTTGGCATGACTTTTATGTCGTGCCACACTGATAGTGATAACACGGTACACGATGCTAGGCTTCAGGTATGCTATGATACATATGAGTTCCAGAAAAAATGACAAGGCTTTTGAATGTAAGAAACAAGCATTGCAAATTGCAACACAAAGAGAAGGGTTGCATAAAATATGCATCGATGTTCTGGAGGACACATTATTTTTGTATGCTACTGTCGTCCGCGCGTTTTTCTGTTTTTGCCAGAATGTTCGGTGGCAAGTAATAGTTTGTCCATTTTTTTTAGAATTCAGTGAGAAATTGTCTACAGCGCGCCACACTAAATGTGTAGCTACACCCACTGGACGAATAAAACCACAAAATGCGATTTTATTGTTTTCGCGCATCAGACATCATGCACCGCATCGTATCCCGAGTGAAAATGTACGGTTTGGTTATTGCACATTTGACTGCCGTTCTTCTGTTATTATGATCGATCACCATTACGAATTTGTAAATCAATGATTGCTTGTTAGTTATTTATACAGCAAGATAAAGAAAGATGTTTTGCCAAACAGCAACAAAATGTAACATGCATTATGTATACAATTTCGCAGTTTAATTATCATGTACTACGAGTTTTTATCGTTTTTTGTGAGTATAATTACCTGTATGCCATTTTGCAGTTATCATATCGGGTAAAGGTAAAGGTAAAGGCATGAATCATCGTTCAAAAAAGAATCTCGTGATTTGATGAAGAATTATTGTGCAGCGAAAAACGTTGACGAATCTGATAAGCGCTTGCAGACAGAGCAACGTACTGATATAATGTAATACGTATATGTAATATTTTGTGTATCACATATTATATGTCGATTAATTTCTTTACGTTTTACCGTGATACCATTTGATTATTCGTAAAGTTCAAGGCGCGCTCTTCGTACGTTATTAATGACGATAGATTCAACTCGCATGGTAAAAAAGGAAAGGACGGACATCTTAACTTACATAAGACTACTTGTTAAGCGTATTGGGGGCTGGCGAATACTAAAATTAACCTTTAAAATGACTTTGCCCTTCTCCAGCAGCCAGCACACAAGGCCTCTGGCTAGATTGTTTGCACTGTATAGTTAAATACAATACATCCTCAAAAAAAGTTGTTTTACCACCACCTGTTCCATGTACTCCTTCTGCAACCCCTCCTGCAACTGTTGTTTTGAAAGTCATTTCCTGCGTAAAAGTCGTATAATTGTTGATGCGTTGTCGGGAGCCTACTTTATATTCCAGATAGCATAGAATTACTTTTCATTTATATACACACTTCCTTTTTGTCGATGCTAAAGACAAGTAGCCATTGTGTTTTCATATATATACAGTTTGCTAGTTAGGTACATTAGGGTATTTTCTTTCAGTTTCCCTTGATTGAATACAAGTTTACACCGGCGTAAGAAGGATTTTTTCGTCTCCTTTGGCTTCACTTTTAGGTAGGATTCAAACAAGCATAAAATTCAGCACTTATCGCAAACCCTTTTCTCTCTTTTTTGTGATTATTATGGTGTCGTGCACAACTCCTACACAGAAGACCACAACTAGTTGTACAAACAATGCCATCACAATAGGCACTTTCTTGCACCACTTGAATATTTAGCTGGTTTAGTTCAAAGAACCATTTAAAAACCTGTACTGTCTAACTATATCATCGTAATGATATGTAATGATAATGAATATTATTATTTCACTATTTTTTTACTCCCGACAACATACAACACAATAATACCTGTACCACGACGAAGCATTCTCCAAAAAATAAAAAAGGGCGCAGAAGAAGAGAACAATTTAAGCGTTATACGGAGAAAAGACAGGAAAGAAAAATTATACCTCATAAAAAGCACACGCACACATGCAGCCCAGCAGTGAACGAACACAATCAAAACACACACATTCAACATTGCACTTTACAAGAAGAACCTGCCGTTTGGGTTTGGACTCGGACTGAAAAGAAAAAAAGACGTCTATGATTCTATTACGTACATAAACTACATAAATGCGTATGGATGTTACAATGCATCGTTTTCATGTGTACATACATACTCACATACTATATAATCTTCCAGAAATTCCCTTTAATTGCCCCTTTGTTTCTTTCTTTTAGTTCTGTGATGGCTATATAAAATATACTTAAATCGGTGTACTAAAATAATATAAATGTCGACTAGACATTACCCAAACTCTTTTGGGAGTTGTTCAAGTAACTTTTTTGTCTCTTTCCGGTTTTTTGTTTTCCGGTCCTAAAGACTGTCTCTGTGACTCTGTGAGTGAGTGTGTGTGTGTGTGTGTATGTGGCAACTAAAAATCTGAAAATGAACATGCTTTTTACGAGACAGCAGCAGCAGCAGCACCGCCGTTTCCTTTATTTTACAAGATCATTGTTCTTCCAAGATCCCTATACAAAAGACCGTTTAAGGCAGAACTTACAGGCCAGCAACACCAGAGCAATAATTTTCTATTTTATTATAATATGTATGACTTGTATGTTACTTATATTAGACTTATATGTATCGCATGAAATTTCATTTTGATACGCAACATCGTTTTAAATTTTAACTGGTGTGTCTCTGTTCCTAGCATCTTTTTATTGCTTGCTGTCGTTTCGTTCCATACGCACTTTACGCATAAGGGGAAAACGGTGCGTACATATCGTGGTCGGTATAATGCGTAATACATTATTTCTTCCTTTCATATGTTTTGTTTTATCATTTCACCAAAATCTCATCTTCCCTTTTTGGAACCCCGTGCCTAATTTGATCTTAATCTCCCTCTTGAAACTCTAGCAATACTTTATCGCCCTATGAGTCTCCTCTTTGGATTTTTAATATATATGATAATTTGTAATAACTTATTGTTAGCGTGCCATCAGTGTCATCTACAGGTGTATAGGAAAGTACTAATTTGTATTTGAAAGTCCTCACAATTTTTTAATGTTGACTGATTATTTCCAACAATTTGTTTGAATGGTGTCATTACATGAACAAATGGTAGTTATTGACAAGCGTTTTTAATATGAATTCGAAGTTAATAGGGAATTTAATACAGACAACTTGAAAACTGGTGCAGTTATTGATAAAATGAAAGAAACCAAACTGGGCGGATCAAATGTGTAGACACTTAAGCATTCATAATTAATACAAGATTCAAGATATCTTCCCTGCCTCAGGGATTTATTTCATTCAATTCATTTTCGAGTGGGAGATTTCGAGATTTCATTCATTCATTAGCAATTTTACGTTTTCAAGACACTTGTGCAAGGCAGTTGGGGGTAAGTAAATACACAGCTCTTGATTAGCTGATTAGCTACACTGAACACGTGTGGCTAGACTGGGTTCGACTTAAGAAAAAACAAAAGATTTTTTTGTGGTCTAAATTGAACAGGACATGGACATAAGTCATTTTATCTTCCTGTGTAGGTGGGAACAAGAGGGTAACAAGCAAGATTTGTTTTTAAAAATATAACTGACTCACATTTCCTTTTCGAGAATATTTTCTACCTGAATTTTCTTGTAGATTAAGGGGAAAAGGAGTTACCAATCTTCAAAGAAAAAGTTCAGTGAAACGATTTTGAAATAAATATATCCCTATTATTGGTCAATCCTTTAATTATTATGAAGGCGATTGACATGTAAATGGTAGTATGGCAAGCCGCAGTAAAATAAAACTTTTACGAGGGCATTCCTATTACCATTAAATCTACATGTCTTACGTATACCAATAACATGATATACCGACCGATTAACGATATGCCCCATGCAAATACATTTCAACATTTTCAGTGGAAATATCAACCTCAGAAACCGCTCCAGTGCTCCCACACAAGTTTCATCATTCCAGGAATATACTACTGCAACCATGAAAAAAGCAAAGTCAGTTCCCGCACTCCCTTTTGCTTTCTTAAGCAATTACGTTGCTACATATTATTTTTTATATTACTTGTTTCGTTCCCACGAAAGAGTCAAATTTTCTTCACTCCCATTGTTGTCTTTAAAATATCACATCAAAAGACCTACCTACCTTACTCACTACCACGCTCATTCACCCTTCTCTATTTTTACTTTGCTGGCTTCCCTTTGTAATACTACGTAATAATGAAGTCTGCAGATTTTACCATTTTCCTTTGTGCCGTCGTGTTCCTTCCTACGAACATTTATGGATAATAAGCTGCACACGATGATTTGTGATTGTATTATCCATTCGCCGTGGTGTTACCTCAACCATGATTTCCAAAATTATACGAAAGTATCACTGCATAACGTAATGTCGCTCAACAAAAAATATGAGAACAAGACTCCTTGTGTGTGTGATGTACCATTGTGCATTTTCAAGCTTATGGATTTGTACTCTCTGACGGAGACGTTAATAAAAGGAAAAATTTGTAGGTTTTTGATCGTCTTCCTTTTGAAACGGATAGTTGCATGCAGGTAGGACAACCAAAAATCTAATTATTTTTTACAACATAAGCCAAACATGGAAGAAGTGGAGCTTACAAAAAAGTCGCTTACTTTTGGTCAGTTCTCATTACGTGACAGGTACAATCTACTTGGCTTAACAATGTGAAAAGTGAAATCAAAATAATGTTCACTTTAAAAAAAACTTGGCATGCAAATGGAAAGTAGTTTCCCTCATTACCAACCAAGACCCAAAATTTGATTAAATGACCTGCATAAAATTTTATTAGATACGGCTTGTTTTCACACTTAAAAGGTGGCCGTCTTTTAGCCGGGGTTGGATCGCTATCACCATCATTCTTTTATGGCCTACCAGGTAAAAATTATTGCTGTAGGAAATGATGCCGCAACCCTGAAATTGCTTGTTTGCTGCTGAAAAGAACCAAAAAAGAATCATCATCATTATGCAGGCATCCATCATCTAACAAGAGATTACTTAATGCGAATCCATGGACTTGTGTAAATGTATTATAGCGAGTGAAATAGGAGCTGCACTAGTTGTATTCGTATTCCCACTATCTAATCTTATCAACCTACATGTACTATACCAAATGTTTCCACTTTACAGAAACTATCATGCCAAATACTGGAATAATCATATTACCCTTTAGCGGGCCAAGGGAATCGGTTTTAGATAATTCGTGTTAAAGAGAATTCCTTTCAAAGAGAAGTAGACAGTAGAGTTGTACCTTGAGCGCAAAGGTACATTTTTGTGGTGACCCGTTTTTTTTCATTTTGCTTCTCAAGCTCTTAACTTATTTCCCCAACGTACAAAATTAAAGCTAAATAATGGAAATGTGCCTAAACTCGGTCCATTTAGCGTGCTGGACGGAACAATAGAATAGCAAATTGTGTAAAAAAATGTACGTGCCTGTGAAGCGGTAGTAATGTATATATTTGTGTGAGAAAATCTTAAAAGAAAATAAGCGATTCCCTGCTTTTCGTTAACCTACATAGCTGGACCACTCCATTCATCTATTTTTAATCTTACAATAAAACATAAAGCGGTTTAACAAGACGAAACACATGCCTCACAAACGAACTCTCAATTTATGCCTCCTCAGCAGCATCCTCAGAGTAGCATCGCCGCTTGGGTGACCCCATCATAGTAGAAAAGCTTTTCATTTTCACAAGCATGCTTCGGTCGACCTTATTATTTTCATTTGTTCATCAGTTGCATTAAAAACTTACCGCAGTACATCATTTTATGACTGCAAAAGTGGAACATGCTCAATTAACATAGATATCCTTGTAGGTATTACACGCTTTCATACTTCCAACAAGAAAGTTGGAGCGAGAGCGCTTTCTGAAAATGGAAATATGTATGAACGCAATAGTTTGCTCTCTCTCACACACACGCACACACAAATAAAATGTGTATAGTTAACTTGGGGTTCTATCTTGCATTATCTCTTCCATTTATTCCACACGCCAAAAAGTTGACCTGGAATGTGGTGCTTCATACCACCAGAGCCACCAGATCAGTTCGTGCATATTTGTATTACTTTTTTGTACAAGGAATATACACTCTTTTTCCCGAAATACTGGAGCAGTCCCAATAGCGTGAATAAGAAATGCAATTTGCCACTGGTGACCATGTATGGATTTGGGAACGTGTGACCAACCAATCATTATAGAAGGTTTGTAGGCCATCCGATCCAGAAACTGATTAATTTTTAAACACTAAAATCTGAAAGGTACACACGTTCACACTCTATCCCCGAAACCAACTGAATTCACAATTCACAACAGAGAACTTGTAAACGATCGCTTTTGTAATGTAAACACACACACACTGGTAATATCGATTTGCAAAAAAATTGCCGCAAGAAAATCAATAAATTTTTATTGGAGTTGGACAAAGTGGTAGTAAGTATTCAAAGCACAATTGACAATTGCTATCATTACCTTGCCTGTAGTGTTTTGTTTACGTGTCAACATTGCGAAACAAAACCGCATACTTGGAACTTATCATCATCAAGGTGAAGGTTGGGTTTTGCAGAACATTGTGCGGTTTAAGATATTAATGATTTCACCCCACGTAACTTCGTGGAACTGCTTGATTACGTAGAAAGGGTGCAAAAAATCACAATACATGCGGGTAGCATGACGGCAAAATCTTCTGTCGCCGTAAAACCTTGTCATCACTCAGCGGAACATGACGGATATGTTAAACACGTGTGTATAGCAAGAATCATATAGGTATATATGATGATATGCCTTATACCTATATACCATTTCTGGCTCCCTCCCTGGTCACTATCCGCCGATCCGAATTGTTCAGAGCTCCCGGAAGATTATGTGCCCATGATTTGTAAAGGGGGGAGTATAGTATTCTTGGGCAAGGTAGGGTTTACTCTATGACGGTATATATAATTTTATGGCAATAATTCCGCTAAGTTACTACACTATACTTTTTACTCAATAACATTCTTTTGTCTAGAGGTTTCGCAGATGACATGCGATTTATTTATGGCGCTAGTGCGTTCCATGTTCATATGAAGTCTCCAAAGTAAGCGGTAAGGAGGAGAGGAAGTTTTACAACTTTTTGTGCTCAGTCACTTACACGTCCATTTATTGTCAACTGACAAAGTATTTTCTCCACTGTTTCCTCTTTTCCATGAAAAGTTTTTTTTTCTTTCACGGCAAAGGCAAACGCAAAGGTCGTAGAAATTGTAGACTGGGGCTTTTAGTTCTGTTTTCAGAATGACTTGGCAATTTCACATCATTTCATGATCATATCGTAAACCTAAAACCTAATGTAGCTACTCGCTCTTGTATAAAAAAATTAGCCAAGTAAATTTTGTACCTTGCTGTCTAAGATTCTACTCTACCTCGTTGAAATGTCAGTGAAAACTGGTAACGTCACTTGGTTGAATGAAATTCGAGGAACTTGCAAACTGTGACGCATGCTGCATGTATGTGCTGTATACATGCAAACTTGACAAGTTATTGTTGTTGAAATAACAGCCGTCCATCATTTGTTCACCGCTTGTGTTAAATTTGTAGCATAAAAAACGGCATCGATCGTACTCTTCGTCCTTTCATCTACCAAACCTGCTGCTGTTAAAATAACGTTAGCGCAAATATGTTGGCACGTCTTTGTAGAAGGTTTACACAAGTTTATTCTGCTTGCTTAAGAGTACAACGTATGGATGCGTCACGGGTGTTTCCCATCTCTTGCCCTTATTCTCGCGTCTTCTGTTGCGAAAGCCGAATTACAACAAAAGAGTTTTTGCATTATTTTTCATAATCTCATTTCTCTTCCACTCAAGTCAATTTCTTGATATTTACGACATTTGGACCTTGACATTTTCAATGCTTTCGTTCCATTAGAGAGAGAGAGAGAGAAAATGTTTGACGCGTTCTACAACGAGCCAGAGACAGGCTAAAAATATTCGATTGTGTAAGTCAGATAATTACATTGTGTGGTCTCTAGAATTTCCAAAGTTTCATTTCACACAACTGTTAACCGTGCCTAGTGTCTAACAATATGTCATTAAAGCAGACACATGATACTGTGTGATGTGTGACACCCTAGATTGACTCTAAGCACATTTTCCTAATAATTATAGCCATATCATCACTCTTCCGTCATGTCGTGGACTACATGTCGGAAATACGCGTAGGAGCATACTAGTACGTCAAACTAATTTTAGTCTTTTGGTTAGTACAACCAACATACGAGCTCCATATAATAAGTGTACACGGACAAAATTTAATTTTAGAATGGAATCATTGAACTATGTTATGTCAACTTTAACACAATACAATTTTCCAACCTATGCTAATGGCTTCCAGTAAATTTTTCCCTTATTTGTGGTTTTGCAAGTAGAGAGCAGCAGCTAATTTTCAGGACAACTCAAACGTCAACGTCTCCCTCCCTGTTAGGCTTGTGTTCCACTTAACATAGACCAATTTGTATGTGAGTCTGGGATCCTATGCCTCTCCCTAGATAGATTGGTGGAGGATATCTAACCATATTTGCTTTAATTTATACCAGAGGACAATAGAATTTTACTCCATTAACCGCTTAATTACCTCACTGAATTCTCCTTTAATATCAGTCACTTGCAGGCAACCAGAAGAAGGATTTATGAGAGCGTCGTCGTGCAAGCAAAACTACCTACTCCCCTGATATGGGCATGACATCATGTATAGCTTTTTCTGAATGTGGTTACTATTTGGCTTAGTTTGCTTGATGCGGCAAAGGAACCCACAGCAGCGTAATGCGTAATTACTTTATTACGCTACGTTTGATTTAATGTTTCTTGTGTGTGTCCTAAATGCACGGCGTGGCGTAATGCATATATCGTCTAGATATTTTAATATCAGAATTATGTACGTTTAGTATTGCTATACTTTTGAATAAGAAATGAGGTTTATACCCGCCTTTCCTAATAATTCCCTCGTTTGATCCCTTCATATTTTGATTATTTCATACAGTCTGACCCCATCGTATGCTGTGCGCCCAAAATCCAGTTTTTTATTTGTTTTTAAGTTTCCCTTCACCACGTGTTAGTTGATAGCCAAAGAAAAATACGGAGCCCAAGGGGAATAACACTGCTGCTGCCGTCGTCGTGTTGTTGTAGGTTTTGGATCCGATGTGCGTCCTTTTCTCCCTGTGTGTACCTCCATCACAACCTCAATGTAGTCATTACCGGCATCCACATGTCGTACGCAGTACATTATATCGTAATTGAATTTCCATGCGTAAATAGTTAACGTAACATGCTGCCTTCTTGGAGAGAGTACACAAACAAGTAAGAAGTTTGAATTTACTTTACACACGCGTGCTTTTCCCGTAATATTCTTTCCGTTTCTAATTACTGTTTTCCCAGTTTTTCCTGCTTTCTTCCGTATCACAACGCTCAACGCTAGGAGCAGCGACAACCCGCATTTCTTTCAATTTACCAAAATGTTTACTATGCTCTCGAGCAACTGCCGTGAAAACTTTATATGCGTATACACACGTTTAATTGTAAACGTGTGCAATGTCGAATACGACAATAATTTCTTTCTTGCGCGGACCGTAAAAGTTAATGGGAAACTGCTACCTCGAATTTTATTTCTGCTTTACCACGTTGTTTTCATATTGCAGATGTTGTTTTTGCAGCCAAACCTACTGAACTAAATTAGGAAGTTATGACACGGGACAACCGCCACCCCAGCAAATGTGGCATGATTCGCATTCCATAGCCGGAGAGGCGACGAAAAGTACAGCGCACAGCGATATACGGTCATACCATGTCCCGTGATCAGAGCAGCAAAACTATTTTTTCCACTTTTGCTGGGATCATTCTAGGCTTTGCGTTGAAATTCTCTTAATATTGTTCTAACTGAGCAGTAAAAATATTTAACTGTTTTTCTCCAAATGGGTGTAATAGGTTCTAAAGTAGTTTGACGCAGTTTTTTATACCCAGCTAGACAAATACGCCAATTTCCCGCGACAACTGTTACGTTGAAGGCCCATAAACGAAATGAAAAGCAAGAATGTTCTGAAAGGAACGAGCGTGTGCCATTGTACATGATAACATTATTGCATGGTACAATCGAGCTGGAAAAATTTTCTATTAAGAGTGACTTACATCTCTGCTGCTGATATAACATCTAGGCTACCATGCAGGCACACAAAGGAGCCATTAGTTGTAAGTAGAATTTAATCAGTGATAAGTAGAGTTGGTATGTACATTTTTGGGACACTGACATGGGCACCTCCATAAGGGACATAAACCTGTCGACTGCTGTGCGCTGCCGACAATGGTGGTGGTGGTGGTATAAGAAAACAGTTGTGCCAAGGCGGAAAGTATTGAAATGATAAAACGTTACGCACTAGAAGTACCACCGCACTAGTTATATGTACTTAGGTTCATGATGCATGTTTTCCGAATGGCGTGGAGTCAGGGTCCACTTTTTTGTGAGTCTGCAAAAGTGAGTGAGACCAACAACCGAACAAGTCGGGACTCTAGACAGGGATATATTATGACATGCTATTTTTTCCCATTTGGTAACAAAAGAGAAATACATAAAACACATTACATTTTATCTATGGATGTGTAATGTACTCACAAGATTGTGTATGAATATGAGCCGGGTTGAGCTCATCCGCACAACTGTAATATTTCTGAAAGAGAAATTGAGAGAGAGAAAGAGAGAGAGATAAAAAGTGAATTTATAAGAATGAAAAACAGAACAAGGAAAATATGTGGGGAGTGTGTGGCACTAGAGTTCAGTAGCCTATATTTTTTGGCAGCAGCAGCAGCGGCATAGAAGAATGGAATGAGTCCAGTGCCCTATTGATTCTATTTTTTGTCTCCAGTACATATTTCCAGTGACTGGGTACATAATAATATGTAGTGGTGGGAGTACCAAAGAAAGCATTATTACAAGCAGAGATCAAGGGCTATTCTCCAACCAGCCAAAAGATTCTTGGGCTCTTCTTGCTGATGTGTGTTCGTTTCGCCATTTCCACATGTCGTATACATAGAAAGAGGCTCACTTTTTTATATTCCATTTATTCCACAAGAGCAGTTAAAGTTCTTTACATGAAAATACAAGACTTTTAGGAATACTTGTCCATGGAAAGGGGACAAGTACGCATTATGATGATGATGGCGATGATGATCATGATTGCACTTTACTTATACTGACTTGTGGAGTGTTGTCGCCGGGAAGTAAAGGCATTTTCGAAAAAGGGAACGACCATACTAGTCGTCTGTGCGCACCGAGTTTTTTCTTCTTCTTTTGACGGATAAAATCCCTCTGCAAGTGCAAAAGGAGCAACCGATGCTTCTTATGTAGGTACAGTTTGCAGAATACTTGAAGAAAAATTCTTTTTGCTGAATGGGAGCTTTATATCAGAATGTATCAATTGGTATATAGTTGATAGAGGAGGAAGAAAAGAGAGAAGTAATATAGCATTTTGATGTCAAGCAGTAAAATAACTCACAAGATTTCAAACCGTCTAACGTCTGAGTTATTTTTTTTCTCTTACTACTTGTACTACTGGTACTACTTCCTTGTTGGGTGCACGCGGCGCGGTGTGGTTGTTGACTTAACTCTCCTCCCGGCTACGGAGAGACAGTTAAATACGCAGACAATGCGACCGTAAAATACTCAGGAAAGTGTTTTTCAACATTTTTTTTGCTCCGGGGACATTTTTGTGCAGATTTTAACATGAAAATTCTCTATTTTACTAGCACAAGTTTATCACTGGTGACACTCAGCATGTTTCAACCGAGAGCGAGGGAGAAGTGTGGCTGAGAAATGGAGTCAAAAAATTAGAAATTGGAAAGAAAACATAATGTAAACATGGCGGGAGCTTATAGTAGTAAAATAGCCGCATAATGTTGGCTTAAAAATGTGTACCTGAAAAGTTGACAGTATCAAAATGTTTCAATTTTAGCAACTTTTAATGCCGTTATAACTTTGGGTTTGGCTGTACCCTGTACTCAAATACATAAAATGAAAATGATATAAAAATTGTGCATAATATAAACATGTATGGGTATAGCACACAATAAACAGAAATAGATAAGGCAAATAAAAACGGGGACACTTCCCACCAGATAAATTGCAGTACTTACTCGCCAAATTTATGCACCGATTTATAACTTTATTACGACATGTGTGCTAACTGTATACGAGTTTGCTCATAGGAAAATTTTATTCGAAATTCCAGTATCTGAAGACGGCAAACTGTGTTTAGAAAGATAACGTTAATGTTACAGTTAGGGAGAAAAGTGTTTTCCCCCTTGAATTGCGCACTTCATCAGTTAAATGCACTTTGATTCAAATGCTCTGGAAAGACGTAAAAATTTAAATGACTAGCGAACATTAGCATAAATTTTGCTGCTGAGCGCAAAAGCGGTTCCGGAAGTGAATTGGTTGTGCAAAAGTACAATGCATTTTTTATTGGATTAAAAGTTATGTGTACGCATCAAATATTTATGTGACATCCAATTTGCCTCTAAGAGATGATGATGACATCCGTTAGGGATTAAACTCGTACGGAAATTATGCACATGTGTTGGTGTCCCTACTCTACATCCTGCCACCGCGCCGGATGTTTGATTACAAATAAAGTCTGGCAATGCAAAATTTTATTCCGTTTCAAAATTCTTTTGAATGAATAATGCATTTTTGCTGTACGCGACTGTATGAACGTCGCCTTGCCTTAAACGATGGAATACGCAATGTGAATCTTGTTAATAGTTTACGATGTATAGCGCCGCTATAAAAAATGAAGTCGGNCTGTACGCGACTGTATGAACGTCGCCTTGCCTTAAACGATGGAATACGCAATGTGAATCTTGTTAATAGTTTACGATGTATAGCGCCGCTATAAAAAATGAAGTCGGAAAGACTTTAGTCTTGTCAAATCGCGGTTGTTGTGAAGAAATAGACTTTTGTAAAGCTATATTTATGTATAACGGCGCGATATGAATATTTAAATATATAAATGCCGTGGCAGATTATACGGTATACTTGAATCAAATTATGTAGTTTGTCTGTTCCTGTTGGTCCGAAGCTCTATAATTTAGTGCCCCTCTAAATTAACTAAAATTTATGGATGTTTTCATTGATTGGAAATGACACGACCACGTCATCATCCTTCTCCCTCGCTATATCACTGCTCCAGTCTTCTCCAGCCAGACAGACCAGAGACGTCGTATATCTAAATCCATTTCCAGCCAAGTTTATAGAGGTTACTCCTCTTTCTAACCAGACATTAAATTGAGAAAGATCACGGTTTCTGCCAGTCCAGCCATACAGTAAAGTAAATGCTCCTGTTTTATGGCATGACGGCTATATCCATGATGAGAATGCAGCGGTCATGAGCACAATCGTAATTTTAAATGTTGCATGCCATTTACTCCAGTCTGTCCATGATATTTATTTCGTAGACAGATGAAACGGAAAGAGGGGAGGCAGCCTGTCTCCTTGCAGTTGTTAATTTGATGAGAAAGGCTGCATATATATCCCAATTAAGACATACAAAAGTAATATAATATATTACAGTTATTTGTAAAAGCATAAAAGCTGAACTGGAAA
>JAHZNE010008273.1:0-16177 GCA_027744055.1 Callyntrura sp. NNG-2020
ATCTATTTATTTCTTAAATCTATTATTTAAACCCTACATGAAAAACGTCATTGAAAAATTATTTATAAGCTCTTTGGAAAAATACCCATCTCTAAGATTAACTATTATTAATCTAAGACCCATCTAGCAAAAAATTACGAAAATCCAAGCATTATAGCACACTAAACACAAAACATTATTGCGATCAAAATATTGTGTAAATAGATATAAAGCTCTTTGCTTGAACTTGTTACAAGTTGTGCTTTATTGTTTTCGGAAATGGACAATACTGGTAAGGAGTCCAGTATCATTACTCCGAACGTAGAAAATGAACGTCATCTCGCATCGGAGCACACACCAACAAATATGCTAATGCAGGATAGTCGGGAACCCGAAATCGGGGCGTCAACTTCTTCAAACGATGAAATTTGTAGTAATTTTGACGAAGGTTTCGATGACGAAGCTCTGTCTGAAGAATATGGAGAAAGTGGAAGTGAAAGTGGCAATCACAATCAAGATTCCGATGAAGACTATGAGGATATTGTCTATTCCAGTTCTGGCGAATCTGGTACGGAAAATGTTGTTTGGGAGCATTCACTAAAGCATTCGTCTTTCTTCAAAGAAGCTCGTGATAGAAGGCGTAGGTACTTAGAAAATAGATCGCGAGGAATCATTCCAACGCTTCACTTTACGGGAACACGTAAAACGAAATACTGGAGCCGTTATGGCGTGGAACCAAATAAAGCCATTAAGTCGGGTAGCATTCAAGGAATTCATTACATGTTTACAGAAGAAGAATTAACGTAATTTGGATGACTAGCTAAATGTATAATATTACTTCAATGTACGTGTAATCAATATTTAATACCGAGCTCGCGTTCATATAGAAAGCTTGGTCCGACCGAGAGACGAATTCATGTAAACGGACAAAAATTTAAAATTGTTGCCAATGATGAAGTCACCGGCAGTTTTTACAGAGCAATCGCTCACGCTTTGGGAATGTCTGAAGATGATCATGTGGTGGTTCGTGAAGCCATTCTCCATGAACTAATTAAACAGTGGCCATTGTTTTATGATGACATATACGTATACTGTCGAAAGTATGCCACCGGTGTTAACGCTGATAGTTTAGATTCTGAGAAGATTATGAAGAAATATCGAGAAATTACGAAAGAAATCAATTCACCTCCATCCTTCGAATTTCTGGCAGCTGCCTTACATTTTGGGTTTTCATTTTCGACTATGGAATTGGTTAATTCTGAACAACCCGTGTTGGTGAAAAATTGCTGTAATGAAAGAGTTTTGCTCAAGAGTACAACCAAGTTTACTTTTTTGAAGACGGGAAAATTCTACTCGTACTATGAATTTCTTTTGCCAATAGGGTACTCTTTCACTTCACGCACACTTTACCTAGTACTGTTATGTGTTACATTGATGTACAGGTGGTAGATGAATAATTCATTACTATTTTACACTACAATGACGTTTCCTTTTGTTTAAAATGAATTTGTAACACTGTAACAGACCGCTAAAGAAAATCCCAGACGGAATGTATCCGGTTGTGTTAAGGGACGTCGTTTTGGTAGAAAGGTCCCGGCCCAGGCATAACCAGGTTAACAAAACCGGGTACATAAGATGTTCTATTGCATGTAGTCGACGCAATCGATCGATTCGAATTGTTAACCTTCTACTTTCTGAACATCAGGAACTCTCATTATCATCCATATGTTGGTCCAGTTCCATTTGGGTTTGCAGTGGACCATCGGATATTTTTTCATCGGTCCACCATCAGCCACGATTTATGGTCCCTGTTAGCTGAACTAATATTTGGCAAGCTTATTCATGCTCCTCAAATAAAAGGCAAGATAACAGACAGCAAGCACGATTTTGCTTTGTATTACCTAGCCTGTAAAGCCAAGAAACGCTACCAGGTGAGGGGAAATGCGTCCATTGAAAAATTAGCAGCAGATTTTAGCAGGCGGTTCTCAACCGAAAATCCACGCGGTGACCTTGAAGATTTAGCACAAGCAGCCTACCACTTTGACTTTTCTTACACCGTCATTGGATTGGATGCACGAGGAAATTTTTTCTGGAGGGATTATGTTACTCAGCATGAAGCAAACAATAATAACGGACTATATCTGGCATTTTTTGTTAAAACGTCTCCAAACAGAACTGCTTTTTGGTATGCATTGGAAGACGTGGGAAGAGTTTGCCCAAAAGAAAGAAGGCTGTATCATGACGTACAATCGGGTGATTTGCAAAAATGGGAAGGACGGTTTTACTTTCACAATACCCCAACGAAAATTTCGTCATTTGTTAATAAACGGGCTTCCTCTTCTTCGAGATACTCATGTACGTAAATACGTCTCTTGCACGTATACAAAATCGTTGCATGCATATAAATAGCTGTTAACCCCCTAGTGACATGATTATGACAGCCAGGGGTGACATTGCCGTAATTACGCGAAAAAAACAACGACACATTCTGCGGCTTAAACCTAACAATAGTCTATGTACTAATGTGCAACTGGATTTTTGTTGCAGTAAGAGCTCCCGTTTTAATGCTCTCTAATGCGACAAAGTGGGCCACGAGTAATTTTGGAAAATTGCGATCTACCTTGGTCACTAGTGTTGCCACTAAAAGCGCTGAAACTTTTAGTACAACAAGAAGGATTTTTCAAAGGTATAACCATTACTACCGATTTGACATTCCTACAAATTACGGAATTTGTATTGTATGTAGTTAATACATGCTTAATCTCTGAATCGTCTACTCTACTAACCTAACCCTTCTACCTCCTTTGTTAGTGTTGTAGAATTTTTTGGATTGTTTAGAAAAAGCTCTAGAAAAATACACCCCGACGACAAAAAAGTTGAAGCGTTGTATGTTCGAGAAGGACCTTAATCGGTTATAATTGCTTCGGGTCATGTCAACTTGCTGACTACATTTCAAAGCGCTTGTTTCATGTAGCGCCATATGAAGAAAATCGGCTTTGTTGGTTTGTTGTTTGCGTGCATGCCATTGATCTTTAGTTTTTAGTAATTTTATACACGAACATGTTTTTGAGTTTTTATTACAAAATAACAAGTTTATGATTTCGGTACTTGCACAACGCACTGTAGCTTAACGTTTTCTGGTAAAAATTTTGTTCGGATTTTTTAAATCTTTAACGTTTGTTCTTAGTGTTTACATTGTCTTTTGACTGGTAATATTGGTTTTATATTTTAAAAAGATGTAGATAAAATGAGATATGATCTTTCATTTTTATTTTGTTCATAGCTAACACGTCTGGCTGTCTTTTAAAGAGACTGCTTATTTGTTTTTGTATTTGTAAAACATTTCATTTCATTTTGTGTATAGGTTTGAAGGTATCAGTGTATGTTCATTCGTGCATACACGTAGCATAATATAATTGTTTTAAGGGAAAATAACAACAGGCAGTTATAAATATTGTGTGCATGTGAAATTTTTGCTAAAATGAATCCTGGCTGTACCTTTTTTTGCAAACTTCTGGTCTCATTGATGGATAACTACCTATTTAATTTCTGCATGAAATGAAAAGTCGACGTACCTAGGTATTTATCAGTGCCTAGTATGCCCGTCATTGCATAAAATGTTTTACAAGTGCAGACATCCGGCCGGTGTTTTCTGCAGATCAATGATGATTCATTATTATTACCATAAAGAAAAAGAACCTGTTTGACTTTTCTCTTCTTGGGACTGATGACTGATATACTAATTGGTAGAACTACAGTTCTTTGTTGGGGCTGGCTCTACCAGGTTTTTAATTTTTTCCGTATTTCGTGGTCTGCCTCTTTTTAAAACTTGGCTGTTGTTTTGAAAAATGCGATTTTTTTACCAAAAAGGTACAGATAATAGGTAGATCGGTGTTTAGGATGTGTTTGTTGATGACTTGATGACCCATGCTCTACCGGGGGAAAATTATAGGAAAAAGAAAAACTTCGCTTTTTATTATAATTTCAATATACATTGAGTGAACTCATCTCAACTCACATTCACCCATTCCTGCTTTATTTTTTAACTCTATGAAATTATGTTTTAGCTCTCCACTGGAGAGTCTCCAGTCAGTGGCCCAAGATGGAGAGAAAAATGTATGCTGGAAGAACTTTGTCCTTTGTTTCTAATAAGCAATAAACATAATAGCATATCATATCTTTTTGTTAAACTCTGTCGATACTGCAAAATAGCTTCTTTAAAAAAGAAGCCAGTCCTCTGTTTCAATTCAACTTACAAAAATCTTTTAATCTTTCTCAAAAGCAGTAATACAAGTAGTTCAACTTCTACTTTAAGAAAGTCGATATCATAATATGTTACTGTTGATTGTGTTAAAATAATAAAGCAGTCGAGTTTCACACTCAAACAAAGGCTTTGGATGTTGTGGAAAAGCTTTTCTTTCAATCCCGTGTTACGCCTCTCCACTGTCAGAAAATAGAAACACCCTTTTTCTCAGTTCTCATATTACATATATGCATGTTTCACATTCTCCTCACCAGCAGCCAAAGCGTTCAGAGAAATGTTACAGAACCAAAAGGACTGTAATGGAAAATGGAGGGGAGCAATTTGCTAGTTATTTTAGGAAAACAATAAAATATGTTTTAAAAGCAAATAGGTAGCGCTCATGATTGATAGTGACATTTAATACTTGGTATCATTACTGTTGAATTTCAGATACGGGTACCAAAAAATCTCGGCTCTTTTCCAACTTCAAACGAATATATCAAATGTCATATCTCTCCTTCCCGTTGCTGGTTAGCACAACGAAGAAGCAATATTAATATTATTGTGTATTTTATAATATAGGTATGTAACTAAATATGTATTAGGTTTGAACTAAAACAGACTCTCCATGATAGGAATACGAATTTATATTAATATGTCGAGACAAGAAACTAAAGAAGAAGAAACGAAACTAAATTTCTTACTAGAGTTGACTCTGTGTCAACGATCATTGGACAAGTCATGCCATGTCCATTTGCCAATCTTCTTTACCTCCAAAATATTGGACATTTAAAATGACATGTCACTTGTCAATGTCATGACATAATGTCACAAAGTCCAGGCAGTTAAATTGGCGAAAAACGGACACTTGCCATCCAAAAAATTGCATCCCTACATGTAAACTTACAAAATGTGCAAATAAAACAAATAAATGTTGAAGGTCATCCTAGAAAAAATGTAAAGGTAAGTCCCCTCTAAAACTCCGGAGTCATAGGTATTTCCTACAGTAACAAACTCATTGCCCACTGTTGATTACGTGAAGAGCACGCCTTAGTTGAGAATGTCCATGCAGGTAGATTTTCAGCAAATCGTCCGGTGAAACCAGATTGCTTTAGAATCAATTCCCTTTGTCATATTATAAACCCTTGCTCTTACAGAGGGGGGCGGCTGAGGAAAATAAGCAAAACGGACAAACAGCGACTTCAGTAAAGCAAGTGTAACTAGCAACATCGAGCTTTGCAGTAATAAAAACCGATCTCACAGCTTGGTTTGTTTTGTTCACATTCTTTTCTTTCGTAGTTTTTCCAGCTTAATACACTGGAAGGCATGCAGTGTGTAATTTGCTGAAAAAAGAACGACTTGCTTTTTTGCCTGGAGATATGCAGATATTTGAAGTCTGTTAGAGAGAAAATTCGATACAAAAATGCGGTGCTCTCGAGACTCTACTTTGTTCAATGTCTCGCGCTGGCAAATTAAATAACTATAAAAGGCTTCATAAATTGCATACTTGAATTGACAGAATTGTTTGGATTCATGTGTTAAAACAACTTATGGGTTAGGGGTAATATATCTTCCGGCGACAGTTATGCTCCCCACAACAGCACACCGAACCCAGTAGTAGTTGAAGAGCACTACGAGAGCGATTCTTTTTCTCTGATGTCAATACTAATCTTGTCTCATCACAGATTGGAATGGAATGTATGGAACACGAATCCTCACTATTTTGCAATTGCGTATTACGAACATTACTGAGTTTCGCTTATTGTTTCCCTGTTTGTTGCCAAAGATAAGATAGATAATGCTTGCCACATAATGCGATGATGATACATATTATGTGTAAAAGAAATATATCCTTTGTGTGCTTCTCATTTTCTGTTTCATCAACACACCACTATACCCTACACAACAATGTAACGCCACCAAAAAGCTGGCCAGTTAATAATCATGTAGTATTGAACACCTGCTATGAGGCTTTATATTGGTTCTTAACAAAGTGGGGGAGTTTTTTTATGTGGGCTTTGTGTTGCTTATGATGATTGTCAAGCTACTTTATTACATAGGTACTCCTTCTCTCTCCAAGCCAGTGTTCCTGCAGCCTTTACAGAACGTGTACGTGTTTTAAGATTCAATCTATCGCAATACCTGTATACTCGTCTTCATTTTCCATTCGTTCTGCTTGGTTTTTAAACATTCTTTTTACTCTTTACCTATACACGCTTGGTTTGCACGTACTTGCATTTTTGCTATTACATATATCGCCTCCTCAATCCTCTCCTACAAATAAAGCTAGAAAAAAGATTCTTTTTGCTGCTGCTAGACAGGTGAAATAGCAACAAAATAACGAAAAGCATTTCTACAAGCTTTGGTTACTTTTATTGCGCCCCTCATCGTATTGTTTCAATGTTTTCAGCAACGAAGGAAGATGAAGAAACATGATGGCAATAGCAAAACAAAAGAGCAATTTTAGTGTGCTAAAAGTCACTTGTTTTCTGTTGCTGCTAGAATGTCCACCAATAATATTTATAAACTTTATATATTGTACGATACGGCAGAAAAGCAGAAGGTTATATCAGGTGTACATGACTGTTCTGCTGAGCCAGAGAGCTCGACTAGTCACCGTTGCTACAAACAAACGGCCTAAACTTTACATTGATTTACCTGCTTGATTTTTTCAACGTGCATATTATTCTAAATAGGCAAGTTGCAGTCGCTTTTCCATGTTTATTATCATCACATCATGCACGTTTCTAAATAAAAGGCTGGTGGTGGTGCTGGCTGTGGGGCGGTAAGTAAACTGCACTAAAAGGAGTTACCATAAGGCGTATTATGGTTTTCTGATATAATGATACCCTATACGTGGAATGCATGCCTATCCATATAATAAAAATAATATACTGTCAGATACATTTTTGGTTTGTCATTGGACTTGCACTCCCATGCGATGCGATATGCGATCACTGTTTACAAATTAAATGTTTGTGGATTGATATCATTTTATAACGTACGTTCATACGCGTGTTGATAGTAACGCCATATCATCGTGGTTTCGTAGTCAGCAAGTAGCAAAGGAATATATCATACTTTGGCAAAAATTTACTGTGCTGTGCTGCATGTTGGCTGTCTGGCTTGTATAAAATTACGGTATATACCTAGGTGAATAAGCAGTGAAAAATGCAAAGTAGCTGTGCAAAAGAATGAATTGCTTACGTTAGTTGGTTTGCGTTTAGCTCAGTTTTCGTCAACAATTCTCATATTCCTCATACCACAAAAATGAGCTCAGCGAAGCCTGGTTCGTTTATGTAGTGAAGGATCAAGTCTGTCGTCGTGTTCGTCTAACAACGTTGCCAGTTTCGCTCACATTTTGCCATTGCACATATATTATATTATCATTGTGTTACCCCGAAGGAGTTACGTTTTTCTTTGTAAATTCAAAGGTTATATGCTGTATATATAGTGATGATGATAATGACAGTAGCCGTGTGCGAGTGGAGTTTTACATTATTCACATTGTACGTTGATGGTCTTCGATCTTGTTCAAATACATGTGAGTTTTAGCTAACTGATAAAATCCTTACGTTTCGCTTGTGTGATAAAAATGGCTTTATTATTCCATACGCATCGGGGACCTGCAGGGACAACCGCACGATGATGTAGTCGATTTTGGTGATGCTGCTACTACTATTGAGGATGATGATGAAAGATTAGGTTAATGACGAAGCAAAGTGGTTTTTATACTGAACTCGTTATTACCTACCCACAGTAACGCAACCAGTAACAACTCCTACATTACAGTAAAAAAAGACCTCATCGTCATTCAACGACTTGAATCCGCATCTTGGAGTAAAATCTAAATCTGCATAATATGCTCTCTGCTCGTCGTTCTGTGGCTGGCGTGGCAATGTAGAGAATACAGCATCCCCCGATCCTCTTCCGATCTTCCTACCTTTTTGACTAAACGAACGGTCTTCACCACTTCATCAGCTTGCACACCAAACTGTTCAGCACAGGAAAAAATCTGAAGATGCTTTAGGGTTTCTTCTTCACACGCACCACCAGCAGCAGCAGCATCATCATCAAAATAGAAGGGACCTTTGGAGAGAAAGAAACAGTTTGAAAAAGAGCAGCCAGGCAAGCGAAAGAAAACGAAGGGGGAACATTTACCCGAGTGCATAACTATATAATTACCAGGATCAGAGCTTACTGTTTTGTTCTGGTACCTGAACTTGAAAAAAATCTGAAAGGAAATCTCGTCTTGTTCTGTGAATGCTGATGTGGACCGTGCAGGTGAGTGAAGTACACAGTACCTCTCTGGCCGGTACCTACCCTGGTTGGTGTGAACGCTAGAGGATGTTCTTCATGTAGAAGGTATATAATGCAGCTAGCATTTATTTCAACATCTAGCATTGTTACCTGTTGTTGTTAAAAGTGTTGTTGTTGGACCTCTCATCTTCGTGTTCGTGAGAAAAAAATGCCTCAACGACTTGTTCATCCGTCCATCCGTCCATGAGCTTAACCTAAACAAAAAAAACGTACAAAAACTTTACACTATCCCACTACCAAACCAACAGCAGCAGCAACAGCTTCTCCTACTACAACATAGAAAATAATATGCCCACCGTTTGCCGTGGTTAGGTTTTTAAGACCTTCTTCTTACCTGTGTGGTGGTGGTAATGGTAAATCTTCTTACAGGCAATGATGTTAAATTCTTCCAAGACGGCATTATTACTTTTTATTGTTGAACGTGCAGTGATGATGATGATGGCGATGGTGGCGTGTTTTGTTGTGTTGATGAAGCTCTAGTACTGCGGCTAGCAAAGATGGTAAGTCAGGTTGTTTGCCAGGTGAAGCAAGGATAAGAATACATTATCATTATTCACAACACAATCCCTTCCATGTATGTATGTACAAACGTCTCTCTCTCCCTTTGTCGTCGTACTATTGTAAATTGTAATAGCCACACGTATTTACCTGGTAAAAGGGAGACGGTAAGGCGTATTACCTGGCGAGAACTTTTATAGTCACTGACTAGCAAGCAGTAACAACATTCACTGAAAGGTAACTAGAACCAGAGATATGTGTGCTTGTTCTGCTGCTGCCAATGTAATGATGACCAACACAGCAAATATTTTTATTTCTCCTCAACAACTGCCACAGCCATAGACTTGAGAGAGAGAGAGAGATCCTTCTACTTGTGCTACAATCTATCAGGCTGCAATAATAGGAGAGAAGCAAAAGTTATCAAAAGACAGGAGCGATCAGTACGCAACGACGAGCAGAGCATACAACACACGGAGAGGGTACTGCTACCTACCAAAATCGTCAATTAAAAGTATATTAGAAGCAAAAGACACAAAATATAGGATACATTTCTGCAACTTTTAGAATTTTGTGCGTTACGTGTTTTTTTATTACCTTGTTGTGTATGTGATTACATTTTTTGGAATGTGCATATTACCACATTCACGACCACCGCTGCTACCACCGTTCAACGACAACAACAATCTCATCAACACCAAATTCGTTGCAGTTTGAAAAAAGAGCATATCTGACTTGCTGCCAGCAGCGATACACACAGTGAATCGTATCAGTTACTCTCTTCTTTAGCAACGAATTGGATTTCCATTCTAAAAAAACAGAGAGATTCGTCGTCACACACCTTTCGTAGAATGCATCAAATCTATTTATAATGTCTCATTGAGAGAGAACGGGCTCCTATCGTTGTCAGCTTCTGTCATAAAAAATGTGATGATGAAATATAGTTCTGCGTTTTTTTCTTTACGCAAGTAAATGAACGTAAATGAGGATCAGTAGAACAGCCATTTACTGAGTAAGAAAACTGCTTTGGTCACAGGGACAAAAAGGGACGGTGGCAAGCTCCTTACTACACGGGATACTTGTCTGAGAGAAACTGTTTTATGGTGCATTAGTGTTGTGGAATGCCAACAAAAGGCATGCTTCTTTGATTGTTTGATGACTTCCAAAAGTGAAAAAGGGTCGACCGGGACAATAGTACAAATGCATAATAATAATATACTGTGCGGTACATGTACAAACTCACAGCTCACCTTGTGTCCTGTAGTGTAAAATGTGCCTTGTGACATGTGAAAGCTTATAAAATTCCGAGAAGGTCGGTGTCCCTGCGAAAAAAATTTCTAGCCTTGTCTCACTCAAAGGAAACATTCCTTTTCATTCCTAATCTGAAAACATTTCTAGCGGTAATTCATTTTTTGTGAGCAGGAGGCATAGCTCCTCTATTCAACCACGACATATGGAACTCATGGAAGGTACGTAGAACAACGTGCATTTCAGCTCATGGATAATGCTTTCTAGAGGAGCGATTTGGAACAGGGTATTTGTGTCCTGGTTTTCTTAAAAGCTGAATGCTGATAAGCGGTCCGTTTGCCAATAAAAGAAATATTTATTGAGCAGTCACAACTCTCATACCCACTCTATTGACGACGACGGCAGTAATGCCAAAAAACGATTAGAATTGCTGGAGATCGATTTTTACTATAAAACAGCTTTGTATCAGCTTAAAAAAGCTGGACAAACGAGTATAAAGTACACTTCGAAAGTTTATAACAGTTGGACATACGTCCTCCATTAAGAAAGCTCCCCCTAGTCCCAAGTTGATGTTGCCTTGTACGAATTCATATGTGCATTTTACCAAGAAAACGGTAAAGGATCATTTGATCGTGTGGCTGGCTTTGTTTTGTTGATCACCATCAAGAAGGCTGTGTGTTGCTTCTTGCTCTCAAAACCCACTTTGCGGTAGTTGGAATGCACACAGGAGTGCAGAGCGGTTGTACCGTTCAAAGAAAGAGAGGAAGCGACGAGTGTAACTGATCAAATTTCTGTCAGTTTGACGTTATGTTCTGCTCCAGCAAAATAATAAAAGTGCAGGTGTGCATAAACTTGCCGATGCGTGTAATACACAGAATGTGCACTGAGGTTCATACGTTTCTACCACTTGATACGGCTCAGTGACTATTTCCTCGTACCGGTGAACAGTGAATTTTAAATAGTTTATTAAGTAAATAAAGTACTGTATATCTTGCCTCAAGTGTTCCGTAAATATAAAACGGTTGTTTATTATTTTTTGAATATTTTGACCTTTTCCTGCATATTGATTATACATTTTTGAAATGTGATAATTCAAATCGAAAACAGTTCCTGTTGTGCTACTCATCAATAATAGCAGCTTCATACCAACAACCCGTGTGTACGGGTAGATGATTGGAAAGGATAAATTGTCAACTATCAGAAGTACCGATTGAATCAACGTTGTCTCAACACGTAAGTACTGACAAGTGACGCAAGCAAGATTTTCAAAATTGATTTTAACAGCCCGCTGACAAATAACTGCGTAACTTGCACCTTTTTGTAATGTGTGTTTTCATACTCGCGAAAAAATGTAAACAAAATGGGTCATCCGCTCTTGTCTTTTGTCTCTTGAGAGAAAAACAAACAGTTTGTCTATACGTGTATGAATAAATATATAAATATCGCCTTTTTTACATGTTTGTACCTCCTTGTCATTAAGTTACTACAGAAAGGGAAGACAGTATACATATTCTACTTTTATATTTAAGAGACATCATCGTAATCAGTTGGGGCCAAATACCAAATCATCCTGCTTTCATGAAACTACCTACCAAAGTTTAGTGAGATTTCATCATGCCATGCTTGATTTTAAACAAGAGAACGTGTGGACTTAATAATGTATCTGCATAATGCGCATAAAGTTAGCGAGTAATTTTTTTATTTACTCAGTCAGTAGTTTGGTAAATGGCAAATTACATGTACGACTGATGTAAACCCAGCCGTTTATTTTTATTGGTAGTATAGTAAGTAGATACCTATGTTGCAGGGGATATAAAAACGACCGCACTCCTCCTCCACCTCCCACATTTAAATTTTGTTACGTCTTTTACTCCTTATCAGCTGGCTTTTCACGATATAATTATTTTTTATTTGCAAACATTAAGTAATACACAATAAACAAAAGATGAGTCAACCGATTTTTCAATAAACATAATAGGCTCATTACAACCTTTTCTCGACTCACTCCTTTAAAGTTCTCTTGCCGATGCGATAGGGATCTTTGCTTTGATGATGCTGGTCATCAACTCTCAACGTAAAATGCCGCAATCACTCAGCGCAAGCTCATTTCATATATGGCGTACTTTATCAATCAGATAAGTGCGGAAAACGATGAAAAAGCTGGGCACAAAACAAAACCGTGATTTAAAGTTAGTTAAAGACCCATGAATTTTCGTTGCAGTTCTCAAAACATGATGACAAGGCAGGTTCATACTTTAATGTGTTTTGAAGGAGTGTTGCAATTTGTAGGCAACTTAAAATTTCTACAAGGTCATGCTGGCTGACAGTCAGTCATGCTGTTGGCGATGGGGAATGTGTAGAGAGCGGCGTATGTTGCACGAGTTCTATATTTATCGTCAATTCTAATTCTAAACGTTTGTTTTGTAAGACTCTACTAAAGGCTTTTGTTTTGAGAATCGTCATCATCATTCATCATTAGTAAAATGCTCGTCGTAGAACTAATAGCTGAGCTGCAAGCTACAACTTTACTTTCCACTTGTCTATCGTTCGCGTATTTCAGAATTCAACCCTACTCACTGTAGGAATAGGAATGCTTTTACGATTTATTATGTTATGTAAGGAAGGAGTCTAAAACTATGATAAGCCTACCTACAGTTTACCAAAAGGAATGAATACAATGACTAATTGCTTATATTTCACTTGAATGTTTGCTAGGGGGCTACTTTGTATTGTTCATGCATGCATGCATGCAACTCGTACAGGTAATAGCTCTTTGTCTTATCTTGTAAAAGCCAGTGATTAGGACACTTGACGTGTGAAGACATAAAATATAAAAATAAACAGATATAGCAAAACAAAGCTGTATATACACACTGGTACTTACTACGCTTTGAAATATTGATTTAAGTGTACGCAGAAGCACATGGTGTAATTGAACAAAATATGCATCTTCAAATTATTTAAGGTTCATTCAGTCCTTAGTAGTCGTGCTTTTTGACAAATATCTTACCTTGTCTAAGAACGTAAACCTAAATTCGTGATGTAGTCCTTATCTTTTTATAATCAACGCGTATATGTACATGGTCAATTCTATGCAAAAAAAGCAAAATCCTTACTTAGTAGTCGTGTTATTTGACAAATATCTTACCTTGTCTAAGAACGTAAACCTAAATTCGTGATGTAGTCCTTATCTTTTTATAATCAACGCGTATATGTACATGGTCAATTCTATGCAAAAAAGCAAAATCCTTTGATTTGGTCCACTGCCACAATCTACTCCGCAATACTGCTGTTGCGTATTTTATTTTAGGATACAATTGTTGGAATTGTACCAGATATTGTTGTAGGTATGTTGTAAGTCGGCAAACACACTCTCACACACTTGGTGTTGACTATTGACACTCCTTAAAAGAATTAAGATTTGGGGTGATGAAAATTAGAAATTTATAATCCAGTCGTGAGAAATGATAGAGGGAATATGCAAAATGTTTTTTGAAAAAATGAGCAGGCACGTACTTCATAAGTAAAAAAGGATCAAGGATGTTGATTGACAAGGCACGTAATAATGATTGTGAATGTGTGCACACAGAATGCACTCAGGAAAGGAATCTTGTAGGATTGGAGTAGTTAAATCTAATTGGGAGCATGTTTCCGGTATACCAATACAATTATAAGAAGACTGATGAGTGATATCTTATGTATAAATATTCTGAGCCGTTAATGAGCTACCTAGTTTCAAATGCCAAGAAACTTGTTGTATGCAGCTGGGTGATTATTATTGTTATTATTATTGAATTATCGATTTCTTTTGTTTTTCCTTCTCGTTCGTTTGTTTGCATTTCTGGCTTACTTTTGTCATTGTCGTCTTTATTCCTGTTCGCAAAGACGAGACGAAGTATTATTATTATTATGATCATTGCTATTTTATTGTCAAGAGATAGATAAGCATCGGAGACGGAAAAAAATTAAGATGACTTCGTTGAGTTCTCTCATACCTAATCAGTGAGTTCAATCAAAAATTATACGTCAAAGTAATGACAGGACACGTGTAGTTGCGGTCACGATTAGCGTCAAGTTATTCTCTAATGAAATTGCATGTGCATATGGTGCATCCTCACAAGATTCCTTCCCTTAACAGATTTACCGTGTAACCGTGCAAATAAAACATGTGCTCTCACCGAAAGTCACGTTTGTAGTAATGGACTGTAAGAAGTAAGAACGTAACACATTTTCTTTCTATCTCCTTCTGATGTCAATTTCGTGCACGGCTATAATGCTGACAGTATCGCTGATTGCTGGTGAGAATCCAATAAAAAAAATTTAGGCAACAATAACGTGGTGTATTATACTCTATGATAAATGATATTTTTTTGGGATATTTGTGAAAAATGACGTAGACATTCAAATAAATTATCCATTTATATGATATTCATTGAAAAATTTGTGAAATTGTGCGTCCTGTTTGATTTGAAAAAGAGAAAGGTAGTTGGTCCAAGATGTGTACAATGATCAAAAATGAAGCTACCCCAAGTAATTTATGTTAATGCGTTTATATTCTGATTATTAGATTCTTGCAAAATTGTCGTAATGGTTTTGTAGTTCAATAACGCAACACGATTTATTTTTCTGTATTTTTTTCAAAATTTATCGTAGTATTTTATGGCATGCGTAAATATATATAATAGGTATGCGTGCTTTTCAACTCGGTGGAATGATGTCAGTCAGTAGTACTGTTATCAGGTAAATTATTACGTTTCTCATAATCTATATGGTTTCATATAGAATTTAAAACCTCTCTCTCTCTCAATTCTCCATGTCTTCTGAACGTATAGCCATATTCCCAACATGCCAATATTTTTCGCTGTTACCTTATTGGACACGTGCGTGAATGATTGTACATATTCACTTTTTTAAAAGAACTGTGGCAAGTACGCCGCTGCGCTGCCGCCGCTATCAAATATTGACGTTGGACGTCAATCCTACAGCAGCAGTAACAGTAATAGCTCTTTGTGACACATAATGTCCATTTCTCTAAGTTATGTGCATTCGCGAGATAGTAATGGTTTAGGAACGTCACATTTTTAATATTGAAAATTTTGCTTGATGGTTTGGTCCACTCCACTTCTGTCACTGGGAATGAGAATATGAACTTGCTGACACAAAAAGCCCGTACCGTGTATACCTGTGCTGTTGTGTGAAGTGTGAGTGGGGTATGAGCAGAGCAGCGAGAGCAAGATACCTTTGTTGTTACTCATTGATACAAGGAAAAGCATAAATGGTTTGGCAATGAAAGATGAATGAATGAAATGAACAAACTACAGTAGAAATAGAGATAAGGACAGCTTTTGCATTTATCACAAAATTTTGTCGTTTTTACTCTTCGTTTTACTCATTTCTCGCTTGTTGCTCATTATTTTCAGTAATGACTTTTGTTATCGGATGAATTTTAACAGTTGAAGCGTGACATTGTGTTTTTATTTGCTCACTGTGATAGCCTGAACGGTGGAATGGTGATAATAACCGTTAAACATTACGTAATCCTAAATTAATAACAATTTAAACCTGTCTACTTGTGTAATAATACTTGTGACTGCGAGTAATGCTGATGAAAGTCATCACCATCAACATCAGCGTGTCGTGATCTCAAATAGGTATATCTCCGAGCTTTTTATTGCTCCGTTCATAAATATGCATAGTGCATTGCGTACCTGAAAAAACCACGCGTTTGCCCTTTTCCTGTAGAGATATTTGCGTCACAATTTCAATTGGGCATTTAGTTACTTGCATAGGCATTTGGTTGCCATTTAAGATAAGGTAACATACACACACACAACATTTTAGAAAATAGCATATGTGTGATAGTTTCTTCATTTTTCTCAAACCAGGCTGGAG
>JAHZNE010008274.1:0-11687 GCA_027744055.1 Callyntrura sp. NNG-2020
CGAAAAAATCGTTGGGATTGATTTTGAGAAACATGGGATAACGTTGTATAACGTGAAGTACATGTAAATCAAATACATAGTACAAACATTCGTGCAAGGGCTTCCTTTTGCCCATTTAAAATCCCCTTAAATGTGTCTTTCTCTGATATAAAAGAAATCATACTTTTCCGTGAGGAGAGAGGAAAAAATGGTCAATTCAAGTAGCAAAGCGTCAGACCGTAGAAATGACAATGTAAAATATGAAACAACAAATGATCCTTTAACTTCCTGCTTTTATTTACCAATTATTAGCGTGAATGCAGATTCTTTTGAATATGGACGGTAATTTTAACAAAATGTTAGAAAGATGGACGTACTACAAGTTGCAATAACTTTTGCTCTGAATAACTAATATAGACGAAGAAAAAAAGGAATAAGTTTAAATTACATGAATCTTGAATGTGGGCTACTAATGACAGATGTCACGCCGGAAAGTTGTATTAAGTAGTTTGCGCTGACTCGCCGAACCGGGACTGTCGTCACCAATAAATATTTGTCCTTGTAATAATATGACAGGGCGAGACAAAAAAGTTTTAAGGGTTACATTACTTACATATATTATTACTTTCTCTCCGTAGTCAAGAGTGTATCATCATGCCCGCTTTTGTTCCTACGAATTGGCCGCATATTTCCCAAGTTTCCATTTTCGTGCGTGCGTGCACAGCCCATTTTGGGGTTAACCATTCATTTGCATAATATTATTTATAGCACCGGAAACAAAACTGTCTTCAGGCAGAAGATAATGAAAGAAAATGAAATGCATGTACCATTCCCAGCTACACTTTATAAATTACAAAAGAAAAGAACACCACCATCATATAACCTGGAACGTAGCATACGGCAGTACAACCTCCAGCACGGAAGAAAATTAATTTGACCTTTTTTCTTCCCACAACGAAAACCCAGCAAGCGCCAGGAAAGAATGTGCGCACAGAAGTAATGAATGTAATTTTGCCTGGAGATCTTTCCCTACTCCCCGTAGAAAGCGGGTAGTAGTCTCATTATTGGAGTAGACACGCATACACGGATATGATCAATAATGACAAACGCTGCGGTAGGTACTAGTATTAATAAACGCGTAGACCGAACAGCAAGCGTCCTTTTTTTCCATTCCTGGTACCGCCGAGCTGGTAAAATTTGAAGATTTCATAATTGGAATTAAACACAGCTTTCGCACGTCTTAGTATTTGATATTTGGAACAGGACACCGTAGTAGGTAGAAATATTACCAGATTGGACTGCGGAACTGCGGGGATAGTAGGACTATAATCCCCTCTGAGTTGGACTATGCAAGAAGACTAGTACACTGCAGGATAGGACATCGCCTTCGTTCCCTTGGAAGCGCAGGTTCTGCGTTTTATGACGATTTCTAACTATAAAAGTGGATTTTCCACAAATAAAATGTAGCAGGAAAGGTGTGAAATAATGCTAGAGAACGTGTCGTCCGAACAGGTAGAAATAAATAGGCACATCTTGATAACGACCGTTCTAATTTCTGCGGCGAAAGCAGTTTCAATGTCACTTCTACTTTAGAGACTCATTTGTTTAATACTTAACAATAACGAAGGTGTATAGAAAATACTGTAGTTTGTGAGAAGATGGTTGATATTTTTAAGCGTTGTTTAAACAAATATTACTTTTCTTGGGAAATGGAAACCACACTACAAACCCAAAAATATAACCCAGAAAATTTTACCTGGCTTCCCCTTCTTTGAGCGCTTCACTGGCTAATAATTCGACGGAGCAGTCACAAAACTTTTTGCAGAGGAGGGTCTGTCCTGGTACTGGAAGAGGACACAGAGTTTAATTGGAATTTTTCTTTTTGCCACCTGGTGATGTGTGTGATATACTGGGAAAATCATGGCGAATGGCGGTGCACAAAACAGAAACTCTTGGTCGTCTTCCCTTTCTCCACTGTTCTCCCGTGGGAAACATTACACGTGTTGTGGTTTGATCTTTCTGTTCGTATGCATATGCTGCGATGGCGACCAAGGGAAAGTTGCTGGGAATTGGTGTACCCGAAAAAAAAACTACTTTTCATTCATTCATTTTCTTTTCTTTTTCCAACTCGCGAGTTTCTCGGTGGTTATTATTCTCTGGAAGTGAAATACCTTATTTCTGCATTTTTCCTTTTTTGTCCTTCGTTCAACTTGTGTTAGTACAGCACACAATGTGTTGTTGGGGTGTCGGTGGTTGAGAAGTTATAATAAACGAACCGGAACAAATATCATAAAATCACAATGTGTAGTTTACCAGTTACCTTATAACTTACCAGTTTCCTTCAAAACGGTATAAAACGGTTTAGTTTCCAGAATGTGGGCGCAGAAATGAATAAAAATGTAAAATACAACATTTGTGCAATTTCATTTTTCTCAACTTATTTCTCAGCTTGTTACCTTAAATTGGTTTTTGCCTTCTTAGAAATGAATGTAGGAAAACCACACCGTGTGATAGTTTTTCTCGTTTTCTTCAGAAAAACGCTAATGTTGCACCACGACGGTTATAGGTGACTCATCAGAAAAATACATATTCCTATCCTGCAATGTACAATGTTCCTTACTCACGCTCACGGGGATTTGACCCCCCCCCACCACCCCATCCCCCGAAAGTACAACCTCCCATGGGACAACACAACATGCATTGGCCACAAAAACCTAAATAAAATATAACCGAGTGATGGTACTTTTTTGTGTGACAATTACAGATTTTTAGCTTTCATTAACATATTGACTCGATACATATTGAGTGACCTTGAAACATGGACAACAAATGATGAGTTCTTTCTGGCTTCATGTTTATCTGCGAAACAGTTTTCTTACTCTCCACTACTCGTTCCAGGTTCTCTATCGTATTAGACGAATATTATTAATTAAAGTCCCGCTCCTTTTTGCACGATCTATAGACTTTTCGCGCATTCGCTTTGTCTCTGCTACAAACCCAACTACCCAACATGTTTCTATTGCTCTGTTGATGAATTGTTTGGTATGTGGATAATATGGTCACGTTTAATGACCGTATGATACCAGAAACTACGAGAAAGAGAAAACGTGTTTAGTGTATCGTTTAATAACAGACATTTGTAATTTCCACGCCATGTTTGTGTGTTACCCAACATCGATAAATTTTCCAACTCTGTTCTGCTTCGTCGACCCAGAATTTCCAACTTTCCTTTCTCCCTCCTATCCTCTGTCTCTTTCTCTCTTGTATCATGCATACACAACTCTACCAAAGCCGAGCATTTTCCTACATAAAACTTACGTATTCCTTTCAAAGAGTTAATTTTAGAACATCCCCAACTGACTCCAACACGATTGGTTTGCATACGTTGGTTTTGGCAAAAGAAAGAGTTAAACTTGACAGGAGAAATTTATCTACTGACCATAACAAATTAGAAAATGTCTGTCAAACCCAAAAGAAGGGTAACAAAGTGAAAGTACGTAATTGGTATCCAGCCATACGTCTATAAATTACTCTTACTCTAAAATCCTGCTCCAGAGTAACAAGCTTGCCATTATCAAACCAAAACCGATATAATGACAATAATCATCATCATCAAAGGAAACTGCTTGCCCGCCTTCTACATCTCCTCGCACACACAGAAACCCATCCGCAATTTAAATGAAAGATGTGATCCCATTTAATCAACTTTTTTTGCAGACGACAAGTCCATGTCAGATGGTATACAATAGTGTCCCTCTTGAATAAATGAGGGAATGCATACAAATGAATAGATTGGAGATCACCAGAAAACAGAACACAAACAAACAGTACAGACGACGAGAACTCGAGTTTTTCAAAAGAAAAAAAAACTTTCCCTATGATTCATCATATTATACAGGGAACATTCTTTATGATGTGGCTTCAGGGCCCAGGGATGAGATAGGTTAGACCAAATATACAATTAGAACGTCGATGTCTGATGGTGGTAGATGGTAATGTTAGTTTCCCTATTCTGGTATTCAATGAAGAAGAAAATTTAATGAATCCCCGTCCCAATCTTCTCATGTGATCACTGATCAAACCCAATTCTTTAATCATGAACCTCTGCTCGGCATGACGATGCTGTGTCGCTAAGGCATACTATGGCTTCCATTTTTCCAGCCAAGTAGCGATGGATGAAATCCTAGTCGGGAGTGAGGAAGACTCGCTAAATTCAAAGTGTTTCCTCCAATTTCTAAGCAGGATTTATACAAAAGAGGAAAATTATAGAGATGACTAGAATGTCACCACTACAACTATTGGGTTGTGTGTGTTGGAAGAGTAAGAGAGGAGGGTCAAATAAAGGGTAAAAGGAAGGAGAAAGAGGCACTTAAATTTTTATCTCGGATGAAGAAAGGAGAAAGCGGGAGGGATTCTTCCGAGAAGGATTAATGCACACAAAAAGATTCAAACTTTTCTGTTGAGTAAATACAAACTGATCTGTAATTCTTCTCTCTCGTTTTCTCCGATTTCTTTTCCAGGCTCATTTACAGGAAAAATCGAATGTGATCATCAGAACCTTTCATTCTGCTCCCGTTGTAGTTGGTACGTGTGCATGTGATATCTCTTTTGTAATAATGACAAGGCCAGAGAAGAGGGAATCTGTTCCGTTGTAACCGGAGAAAGCAGCAGTTGAAGTACTAATCAAGTCACCGGAGCAGGGAACAATGAAGAAAAAACGAGAAGGTAAAAACGGGAGTTTCAACCGTTTTAGCCTTAAGAGAGAAAGAGAAGAAAGTATGTGCACGGAGAATAAAAATGGAGGAGAAAGCAGTTGATGATGAGGGCGCCGACGATGAGGACGATGATTATCAGTGAAAGTTGCCGAGTGTTAGTTGTAATCCAGTAAAAAGCTCAAACATGTCCTATTAAATGTTCACTCCTTTTGCTCATTCTGATTTTCATTCTTTCTCCCTTCATTTATGCTACTTGTCCTGTTAATCCTATGCAAACGGTTTTACAATTTAGCTGGAGAGTAGCAGTTGAACTCATCATCAGTTAAAAGGAAAGAAACAGTTAAATTAGAGGAGATAAGAAAGCAGGAAAGCAAGTCACAATAATTTACCTTAAGTTGTCTCACGTTTTCCTTCTTTCTATTTTTCCCTCTGGGAAACTTGCCCCTAATTTTGTATTCTGGAGCTATTACCATTTATGACTGTATTTACGGGTAAATGTGCGCTTTCTCTATCAGGTACATACACAATAGGAGAACGGCACAGTATAAATAAATAGGACGTCTGAATGTCGTCAACTAGGCCAAATTAGATATGCACTGACGTGTTGTATACTCGCTCCGTAGATGAATTCAGATGCGAGAGAGAGAGAGAGTACATATATTTAAATTCATGGAGTTATTAGGCAAGTGGTGGAGTGGGTCGTGACTAGTCAAGTCTCTCGCTCCCTGCAGACCATTATCCTAAATGCACGTTGAAATGGAAAAAAGTAAGAAAGACAGAGAATTTTATGCAATAATATACACAGAAGGAGAAAGCACGAAGAAGATTCTCATCGCAGTAACAGTAAAGAGGGCTGCTCCTTAGAATACAGGACTCCGATGTTACTTCTGCGCTCTCTTGGTGGCTTCAAGTTTCGAACCAAGTTTATCGTCATTAATCCCATTAGTGGCTCCACTTCTCTTCCCCGAGAGACAACAACAAACGACAGAAAGGAAAAGACTGAAAAAATGTTTCTTATAAATAGGCAAAATATATGCATAAAATTTACTTTCACCCTAACATATAGAACAACCAACTTTCCCCAAATGCGGGCAGCCGGGACAGAAAAGCCAAAGAAGGGAAACTTTTTTGCAGGGGCACAAAAGGTACTTTATTCCAGCTATACAGTTAAATAATAGTTAAGTTTGCCAAAAGCATTCCAGAGAGCTTTTGCTCTTTTGCCGTGCTGGAAGTCACTTTCCCCACCTACGGCCACCTCTATGCACATCTTTTGTCGTTATTTGGTAGTTTGTGTAGGTTGTCGGAGATGTATAAGGTTACCCCACACAAGAGCTTTCCTGTTTAACTTGTACGCTTCTACAAAACTTTCTCTTGCAAATTGTAAAGTTATCATGAGTATATATTATCTCTTCCTTACCCTTCCTCCATCCACGCACTATTTTTGAAATATTATGCGACATTGGGCCTATAATGCATATTACGTCAGCAGCATGTCAAAATCATTAGTCCATCAAAAATAATCATAATGATCTGTGTAACAACAAATCTCCCGATTTACCACTTATGTAAATAGGAACATGATTCTAATTTTATTTGTACAAGAGCACACTGTACATTTCGTAGAATTTTGAGGTAATTAGATGGGATATAATGACGAGAAGACCTGTTATGTGCTGACACAAGTGTACCGATGCTGCTGGATTTACGCTACGATTACAATTATCCCTCTACTGCATCATTATTTTGGAGGATGCTTGATAAGATAGAAGTTCTTTTGATGATGATGATCCCTGGCGCTTTCTCTCTCTCTCCCAAAAATACTATGACGCTGCACTCCAGTACACAAAATTCTAACTAAAATATATACACACATCCCTCCCACCACACACAGTGATCAGTGCAGAGTCACTGGTGGAGAAAGTTATGTCGAATATTTTGGCAAGTAAGTCGTCCATTTTTTTGCTGCTTCTGTAAAGTGTTGTAGCCTAGTCAGGTTTACCGTATATATTCCTATGAAGATTCCCGGGAATTTTGTGCTTGGTTTATGGCGACGTGGTGCTTTATGACTTCAACCGAGCGATTTACGGATATAAACAGTTTACTCTCCTTCCCTTTTTCGATTTCCCCAGAAAAAACAAAGAAGTTCTTGTTGTTGCCGATGTTTGTTTGCCAGCAACACTGGAGGAGTTTTTCCTTGTGTTCCCTCTAAAGTACCTAAAAGAAAATGGAGGAAAGTAATAAAGAAGGCACAGATCGGGGATATACCAATAAAGCAGTCCAAGACAAGCCAAAAAATAAGGCTGAAACGTATTAACTCTATAACCAACACAACACACTACTGCTTTCTCTATTTTCACTACACCATTAATTCTACTGAAAAGAAATGTTTATTTATTTTTGTTTAGTTTACTTGATATTTTTCTAAGCGAATGCTAGTACTTTCTACACTGTTGCGCCATGCAAGAGATCTTTTGCAAGTGCCGCAAAAACTGTGACCTTCTGTCGATTTTATATAGAACACGAGTAGATATGTTAAATCACAGTGTGATGCTACCTGGTATCGGTGATGGAAAAACTCGTTATTGTCGCATTTCTATATGTAACATACATTATTGCAGAAAAATGATACATGTTACATAAATATGCAGCCACTATTCTTCTAAAAACAGGTGGGAACTATATTTAGGGCTCAAGTATGGGTTGTTGTTTGCTTTGAAAAAGTCTTTAAAGACCCCAACGGCGTCTGCCATCAAATTAGCTCCTAGATGAAATGAGAAAAAAAGTTTTCCAGAATTTCCTTCGTATTTCCTGCGAAACTTACCGGCAACATTTTCTCCTGAAAAATTCTTTTTATACGGTGGAAGTTAACTCGGCATTCATTTTCAAGATGTGCTAATTGTATATTATTATTAATGTTTATAATCCTTACACTTTTAAGACGATCTTGCAACAAAAATGTACGGTAAATGTGGATAGACTTACGCATTTTTTCCACACATACGGTGCGGTATTTGCCTACTCATAGTATATTTAAACATTTTGAAATCACCAACTAGTGTGAGTTCAACAGAAAGAGAAAATCGAGAGGAAGACGTGAGCAAACAAGAAAAAACAAGCGATCAACTTTATAAAATGCAAAGGCCTGTTAAAGCAGCAACGATACTTTCTCCAAGCATCTAATTGGCTACGCAAGCATAATTCCGTTAACAAGAAAGATCCTACCATTTTCTACACACCAGTGGTGTTAATTATGATTTTTAGCATCGTTCAGTAATAACGTTCTCTATTAGAATACTTCCGTATTTACGAAAACTTCACTGTGTTTGGCTTTGGCTCATCTCGGTACTAATGCGAGAAGAAAACAAGCCTGTTATTTACTTTCTTCTTTGAGCAGGCAACCAGGAGAATGTAATTCATTCACAGCATCCCACTAGTTTAATAAAGCTCATGCAATATCTTTAAACTGCATAACAAACGGGTCTAAAGTGAAAGTCCATTTATGTTGAAGGAAGTCAATTTTACACAAATATTCTTGTACGGCAGCAAATCTAAAAATATGTCACGAAAGTTCATTACAAAGGACTTTTTGGAAAGAGAAAGCAGAGAATAAGACCTTGTGGAAAAGTAAAAAGCTTTGTTGAAGAAAACGTGTGCCGGGTGAACAAGTTAGCTTGAAGAAAATCTTTTTACAAGAGTTGACGTGATGACGACCTCAAATGAGGGACATGACAAATAAATGTAGAGGAAAGCCAGAAAAGCTGAATAAAATAATTCGTGGTGCACTCTATTTGAAGTGAAGGAGTGGTGTATCTTTGAACTTGTACCTTGTACCGGCCTTCCATAAATATTTCACGTTTCCACGAATGGAGCAGATAAGATTGTTATTACTTGCACGGAACATGCTTGTTTTACTCATTTCAAGGCTTTGACTTATATATTACGGAACATGACGGAATTTTGTATTTGATGTTCATTCTGGATTCTGGAGCAAACCCTTGTTTTGAAAATTTTAAACTGTGCTTATACAAAGTTCCAAAATTTGTGGAAAGGATATTTTTCGGATATTTTTGTGGTATTTAGGAAGAGTGAAATGTCTAAGTTTTCCAGTTTTCTTTTTAAAACAAGTGTCAAGTCGGAAAAAGTAATGAGGCGAAATATAAAGACGGTTTTGTGCAGCGCTCTCCACATAGATACTCTTCATCGACATCATCATTACTGTCACTATCAGACCAGACAGATTATCATTGAGGTATAAAGGGAGACGCTAAACAAAAAAGAAAACTTAATGACGGAGAAAAATGACGACTGGCAGGATGGAAAAAAGTCTGATACTAGTTTACTCGTAGAATTGTCATCAGTTGGGCACAGTTTGCGCCACTTCACGTCATGTCAGTATTCTATCAATCCTCCCAAATCGGAAACTTAAAAAGGGGAAAGTTACGAGGAATGATTTAAAATCATTATTAAAGTTGGTGCATGCCGTTTTTTAACCTTGGAGCACGTACAACGTCGTAGTGGTAAAATTAGTAAAAGACATGTGCATGCTATTATAAACCTTTCTTTATATAACTCACAATAAGTAAAAGTCATAAAACAAGAAGGGAAAGAACTACCCGTTAGAAGTTTTGAGTACACAGTAATATTTATGGGAATTATAAAGGGGCTTTCACAAGTGAACGCGGAGGTGCTGTTAAGTATCAGTAATACTGATTCAGTTTTTAATAAACCAAAGATATTTGATTTGGAATGACCTTGATATTTTAAATGATGAGTGGTGTCCATCGGTTCTCCAACATCTGTTGATAACGGAAGGCAAATAAACGAAGTACTTCAGACTAGCAAACAGGTATTACAACCTTGGATGCTTTTCCAAAGAAATGACACCAAGGCGCAGTAAATTAATTAAAACGTGAATACCTTTCACTAAACGACAGGAAAAGTAGAAATATGACCTTGACAAGTGGAAAAATATACCCGAGAGAACCTTTCTGCGACAACAATTACCAAATGAAAAATGACGACGCAATGCTGATATAGGACAATGACAATGATTATCGGAATACAATAGGTTGGGTGAAAGTCAGAAAGAGAGAAAGCGAGGAACATTTTGTTTACACAAGTTATTTCTGTCACAAACTTTTTGCATTGCTTGCACACTTCCACAATGCACTTGTCTGAAGCCGGAGCCCTATTTGACCAAGTAAATAGCCCTGATAATTAATGAGAGGGATTACAAAGAGTAAAACGAGGAACAACACGAGAAAGTTTGGAGTATCATTTCTTTTAATTTCTTTCCCCGCCAAAGCATCACATCCTCTTCTCCCTCCAGCTGAAAACGTTATTTACCCTTTCATTCGTTTAGAAATGAAAACATTTTGCAGAGTAGTCCTAGTGGCAGTGAAAGCACGAACAACGTAATAAACTATAAATTTTGTTTGCTGAGTGGCGCATAAAACATGTCGATTGGAATGATGATGGTGGTCGTAGTTGTAGTGATCTTGACTTACTTTTACCCCGGTATCAACAAAGCTTGGAGAGAAAAAGGAGAGTAAATTATGGGAAAAGTTGTAATTTCTAGTTTTAGCAGTATGCAGTAGTGTTAGCTATTAAAATATTCAGTTTACTTTCTCTTTCCAATCTTTATGCTGACTCATAATTGATAAGTACACTCGAAAATGTTGCGTCGCCTCTTTCCGGTGTTTACCTACTCACAAAGCCCAAAAATTGTAGACGAGCCCGCTTTGGAATACAAACAGCACAACCGTAGAAATAAACAGTTTGAGATAATATTGTTGTAAACTTCACTATCTCCGTTTCCAGATTCTACGCATGCAATTCCAACTACACGATTGCAAGTGCGATGCTATGTAGTCGTCCTATCATTGTAACACTCGTGGGCCGACTTTTCCGCTTGTAAAAAATTATGTTTAATTTAGCAACGATTTCCTACTTTCCGCAGTGGAACGGCCTTGAAATTTTCTAGCTCTATTATTGATATGGGAATGCTGTAAAGTTTTAATGTGAAAGTTGTAGTCTCGCAAATGTTTCGTAATATTTTACCACACCCTCCTGCTTGTGCAGTCTCTGTTGCTGGTCACGTTGTTCGGTTTGAAGCTCATCAGCAGTTGCTCGCTTTCAAGGGGAAAACTAATACAATTTTGAATACTTATTTGCATACGCCTGTTCATCCGATTATGTAATATTGAAAGTACCATGATGATGCTAACCGAAAAGAGAAAGTTTGCCCTTGAAACATACACTTCTCTCTCCCAATATCGGTGTATGCCTCAACACGTTTCCCGTTAAAAACCAAAGTTTGCTGAAACAGCAGTCAAGCAAGAGCTTCAATATGGTATGTAAAAATTGACAGCCAGGGTCATTTCTAAACGCCACATTTTGTCTTCCACAAAGAATATTTATACCTGCAATCCAACTTTCACAAATTGAACAAGTTTGAAAGAGTAAAGTTGGCAGGAAAAAATCCCAGCAGTGGATAGTTGATTTGGTTGCTGTGGTTTGCCGGTGATGGATCGATAGGATCAGAGTGCAGTCAAGTGAAGGGAGAATATTTTGGCACAAGAGGGACTTGACCTAGAGTTTATGCTGGAAAACAGAGAAAAGAGTAAAAGAACTCCTACAGGAATATACATGAGAGCAAGCAGCAGTCAACCAAAAAACTGGGTAGGGGCGTTTGTTGGGTAATATTTGAAGTGAGCTTTCCCCAAGTGACGGAATAGTAGGAGTGACAACAGAGAGTATTTTATAGAGGGAGATCTACTGGGACTCAAAAATATATTTTATATTGTGTAGGATTTGAAGTAATTCAAGTGTCCATAACTGATTTTACCAAATCAGTCATTCAGCCATTCATCCAGAAACTGTCTGCCTGTCAAAATCGGACATCAAGTGGTAAACATGAGCATGTTCATCAAACCAAATAAATGTTCCATCTGCGCGCTCACACACACACACGCAGGGTTCAGGGATACTGCA
>JAHZNE010008275.1:0-18190 GCA_027744055.1 Callyntrura sp. NNG-2020
TGTGTCCTGCTGTTGTTGATTTCACTTGATTCTGTTCTCATTTATCTTGTGTGATCCCTACCTACTTGTATGAATCTGCTAAAACGATGTATCCCATCGAATATGTATATATCTTATTAACTGTCAGCCGAAAAATACATTTAAAAAAAGTGCAGTACTACTACCTACGCTCATTTCATGGAATTTAATAAGCTCCAGATTAATGTTAATCCATCATTTTAGCATAATGGTTGGAGCCTGTTAAAAGTCACTTGGGAAAAGATAACAAAAGTAATGATAAATGAAAAAAAATTCTCCACGACTTTAATTTACATGTGAAACAACTTTGGTTTGAAAAAAATCACCTATTTATGACTCTGGAGAATTGCATTTTTCCTTTAAGTAAAGACTCTTGACTTACCATGATTGAATGGTGACCACTTTTCCTCCTGGGAAGGCGAGGGGGAGCGTGATTATTTTTAAACGAGGACTATTACTTTCGCAAGAGATGAGTAAAACTGAAACAACAACTACTACTGGAATATTGTTATTGTGTTATTGTTGCTGGAGAAAAAGTAAAGACTTCTGCTTTTTCTGGGTTCTTAAATCTTATTTATAAGTAACACGTTTTCCTCCTCTCTTGTTATACAGATTCCACTTTTATTTTCAATCAAAAAATGGAACGCATCACTGCCGAGAAAACGAAATTTATTAGACGACTTTGCTATGCTTTCAGTTTTGATCTATGCATGATAATAACGATAAGTGGCTGGAAAGGCTTATTAGTGCGGATGCCGATAATTCCATTCCATTCGACAACATCCTTCTCAAATCATCAGCAGCAGTCGCCAACTGACCACCTAAATCAAGAAAGTCGTAAAATGCGTAACCTGCTATCGTTATCTTGGAGAAACAGGCCAACAACAATATAATAACAGTCACAGCGAAATAACAACAACAGGCGAGAACAACGCCAGCCAACCAACTGAAATAACTGAAGCAAGTCCTCTGGCTTTTTACTTTGTTCCTCGTACTTTTTCAAAACGTCTTTTCAAAAGGTGAGTACACGTAACAAGTTACACATTATTATCAGTTTTTATTGTACTGCGTATCTACGCGTATTATGTGAAGGCGTTGTTGCACTCTCTCTGTGGTGTTGTTGTTCAGCTGCACCAGTTCCTTCCACCAGCAACACACGGCTTGATTGCAACTTCACTCGCAAGTCGCACTACTACTCTCTTATATGATGATCAGCAGCAGAGAAGCCAGCAGCAATCTTGCGTCCCCGAGAAGAACATGACGAACAATGAACCAGAGAGCCAGCATTGTTGAAGGGTATTTATACGGGGACTCCTCCCTTGTCAGTTTACATTGCCAGTAAGTTGGTTTGGATATCAATGTAGTTACTGAAAAATAGATTACATCTTGGTGGTGGTGATTCACTTTCGTTTCTGTACAAGGGACGCTAACTAGAGTATTATTCCATTTTGTTAGCATACATGTAATCATGACGCACACTCATCATAAACTCATAAAACTCAATACTTGAAGAGTAGATTAAATCGTGTGATAGTGATATAATCCTTCTCAGAAAAGGTAAATAATGGCATTTTATACAGGGAAAGAAAAATGAAAGGTGTACATTGTACAATTTGCTAAAAACTTATTTCTTTTTTGACAGTAAAACTGTTCATCTTTCAGAAAACGTTGCCAGTTGCCACACTCGAAGTGATTTTGTCGTGTTTTTGCGTTTTCGGATTTAATCAAAACTGGAGAAATTTCTTGTACTTTCATTTGGTATACATAGACATTTTGACATCCGTATCATGGGTGTTTCGAAATTTCATGTTAATCACACACAAACATAATGGGTGATGGTGCTGGGATTTTTGTGCGGTTCGTGAGATTCATTTCAAATTTTATTATCAGCAAGCCCCATGAATTTATTCAATTGAAAACTATACAGGTTCGATTCAATATTCCAGCCCAGAAATTCATCGAATTATCATAGCTCGTATAAACATTTCAATCGCATTTTGCATCAACTGTAAGGTACACTCTCAATTTCAAAAATCTCACTACAAGCGCAGTGACAACGTAATACATAAATGTATTAATATTAATTATGTACTGCCATCAATCAAAGACGCCACGCCAAACTACAAATTGCAAATGCTACGCCTGCCTGTTATAATCGAATAACAGTGGAGAAATCACTATTTATTACTCCTTATCTCGGCATTTTTTGGATCCACTGCTGGTAACATTGGCATTTTGCTGGCAGTTTTGATACCTCGGATCCTATCATGAAAATGGAAATATTGAAAATATCACGTACTCGGGTACCGGAACGATCTGTAAAGATGATGTCAGTTTTTCGCATGATCCCTGTGCATCTTGCTATCGTAGCAAGAAGTCACGACTTACAGCGAATCAAGTTTGACATAACAACATCGAAGAGCATGAAGACACGCCGTTTATTCGCATTAGCACGTCAGACCAGACCAGACCAGAGAGGTAAAGGCCACAGTCAAAGGAGGATAAGGAACTTGAAATGCGTATGCGTAGAAAATTGCGTAGTTTCAAGGTAAAATAAATTGCATAGAGTTTTCTATCTCTCCGTCAAATGCATTATCATATTAAGTGAGCTTGCAAAAGTTCTTCCGACAAAAAATATTCGACTGATCCGCTTCAACTTGAAAATCACGCATCGCATCATCGAACAAACGCAAACATTAACCTCATCATCATCGCTATCAAACGGGCAGAAGAACTCGCGGGGCAAGAAGGCCGATAGGGCAGAGAAATGCAAAACATATTGGTAATTCTGTGCACAAGGATTTATTAAATGATCAAACGGTAAAAGATGTTTAAAAAAATTTTGCTCAACCGAAAAATGAAAATAAAATGCTTCAATGGGTTATGCAATGTGTAACCTTGTGTAGCTGTAGCTCAGCATTCCTTAACAAAAGTCATAATAACATTTTTTAATCATAATGCGTTTTTTTATTTGAATTTGAACTCATCTTGTCTTTTAATTTGCTTGATTATCGTACCTATTAGTCCTCAGCATTCATTCACAGAACGGTCAACTCTTTGTTCATGCTTCATGTTGATGATTAATGGAAGACATAAGCGGATACACTACTCATCATCTTGATGAGCAGTATTAAACATATATCCTATAGCCACTTACAATGAGGTGTTCCTTTTGTGATCAACGCAGAGACTAATTGTTTTCGCCGTGTGAAAAAGCATCTTAGAAAACTCACTGTCAGAGACTTGTAAACCGCACGTCGGCGTCTTCTATCGCAAAAATTTTGTCATTTACAATGCATGTACACTTGAAACGTGGGAAGTCCGACGATGATCAGCGTAACTTTGATGAGATTTGTAAACCGCACGTCGGCGTCTTCTATCGCAAAAATTTTGTCATTTACAATGCATGTACACTTGAAACGTGGGAAGTCCGACGATGATCAGCGTAACTTTGATAAAGTATGCCTTACAATAAATATTTTTAGGACTTACTTAAACGGTGACTTACTTATGTTAGGTGGGTGAGTCTCTTTATATTCCGGAGGTGTAAAGTGGACGGTTAGTCCTTTACGGATAAATATGAACGGTAACTTCTGCGCGAACTTTTCCAGTAGCAATGGATCATATCTTGAGCCACAGTGACACCGGTAGGTAACCCGTAAATCACTTCCGAGACTGAATGTGTTTTATCAAATCAAATTTTTAGCATATAACGGTAACTTCTGCGCGGACTTTTCCAGTAGCAATGGATCATATCTTGAGCCACAGTGACACCGGTAGGTAACCCGTAAATCACTTCCGAGACTGAATGTGTTTTATCAAATCAAATTTTTAGCATATTCTTCCGATCTTGTTGGCATTTCAGCACCGTATGATGTGCCTGTGGAGTACGAGATCGTAACACCTCTTTGTTAGATTCGAATAGCAATCATATAGAGTCAGTTGTTCTCCTCTTCAGCGCCACTTGTTTGAGTTGTTAGCAAAGTGTCAAAAGTGAGATAGGTGTACTGAATTTGAAATGCATTTTTTCCTGTTCCCCGTGCTGTTGAGTGGAATTATTTTGTCAGGTTTTTTCCTACTAATTTTTACTGCTCGTATAGATACCGTATGTTAATTATGAAATAATCAAGCTTTTCAATAGCCATCCATTCTGCACTGTTTTATCAACTACATCCTGTCTTTTGATACAAGATGATAAGCTGCAATAACACATTATTGTCTTTCGATAAACTGATCTTCAGTCAACACTCAACACTGTACTGTTGTCAGACCGGCGGAATTCGGCGCCTCGTATAATTGTTCATAGAAAGCAGTGTAAGTTTTAGTTACGTACGATAAAACTTTAAGATCATCCTTGAAACGAACTTGGTAAACCATATGCCCATTAAATGTCAGAAAGTATATTGGGGCAAAGGCACATGCAGTCACCAAACAGCAATGCAACTTTCAAGTTTTTCTTTCGAATTATCATTATGCAGAGCAGTGTAGATACTGTAGATAATAATATTATTGTTTGAAGAAGAAGGTAGGCCAGGTTCAACAAGTGACCAAGACCTTTTAAGCAAAGGAAAGTTTCATAATAATAATACTGCCATAATGACGTTGGACCGAGTAGAATTGTGGCTTTGACTCCATACGCATCATAATAATATATTATTATTATTATTACACGTTGCAATTTGCAGGGTTTCTGCTTGTGCCTTTGATTTTCCCGTATCCTGCTGTACTGTTTTTTATCGAATAAACGACGACGTCTCGTTCTCCACAAAATGTGATATTGATATTACATCCAATCCAAAGTAATAAGCTGACCGCAGCCATTACTTTGTACATTTTGTTTTTACTAGTCACCTCAAAGGAAACAAAGACCGGCTACGGAAAATGATGTGTTGATACGGGGAGGTTTGTGGAAGGTACTAGTGCACTTATTCTGGTTTCTGCATGAAACATAATACATACTTTACCTATTATTATATTGCCCACCAATATAAAATGGTCCGTGTGTGTACATTTCTGGATGGTCGCGGCCAGTGATTACTGATTTAGATGAAATGTGAGGTATATAGTGCCTGCTGCTCGGTCTCCTATATTTTTATTTACTGGCCATATAGTACAGTACTTATATACGAAATGAAATTGCTGAAAGGAACCTCTTAGCATTGCTTTCGCTTTCATCGTCATGAAATTATGATACTACTTATCATTCTCATAGTCATTACTATATCACATCATCGCCGTAACGTGGGTTGCCGCAGACATCAAAACTTTTCCTCGTGATTCTTCCTCTTTTACGTTACCGAAAAAACTCATCGTCGAGCCATGTGTGCGTTAAGTTTATGAAACCACCTTCGATGATATACCTTGCCATCCTATAAATATAGACACGTACGGTACATATTACGCACTTTCTTTGTTAGGTTGCTTCTAATGGGTATACCATTTTTAAGGAAGTTGGTTGGCCTCTCTCGTTTCCCCTCGTTTGCTCTTCTGATCTTGGTCTGGGTCTTCAATGCGTCTTCCCGTCAGCTAGTTGTTTTTTGCTCCTTTCTTTTTCTGTTGAGCTGTTGAAGTTGAGGAGCCAATATGTCAGACATTACCAGTTTTCATGGTGGAATTCAAAGAGCCAACAACTCTAATGACCTGACCGTCATCATCAGCCGCATCTTCATATCACCAACCATCCATCGCAATTTCATATTTAGTTGTTGCAAAGGCAGTAGCAAAGTGGCAGATCTATTACAAAATGAGCGTGATCTCTATTTTCTGGGTTCTGTAACATTCATTCAACAGTTGAAGGGCATGTGTAAAAAAGTATGTAGTTATAACCGGAAAATTTGAAGCTTGCTTGTTTGTGATTCTTCATAATAATATTATTGCCAAGTACAAGTAAGTGTACTTCTCCGTTGCAAGTAAAAGGAGCGGGGAAATGGGAATGCATTATTGCTAGGCTCCTTTCATGAATCAAGAGCATCGTTAGGTAGCAATCATCATACCGTACAAGGTCTATTTAAACTTCTAAGCCTCTATCCAATTTGGAAGTAATCTGTTATGAACAATTCATAGAGCATTAAAACTTAATGACACAAAAGTCAGACTGAAGAATTTTCATTTGTCGTGCGTATTTAGCTCCGAAGAAAGGAGGCTTGTTCCAGAGAAGACAGTATAGGAATTCATAGGCAGTTATTTACAATGGCTTTTACAGTGCCGAGCGTTATACATAACTTGCACAGGCAAGGCAAGTTGACTTACTACTGGAGAAGACAATCATCACAGCAGCAACACCTAAAAATTAAATGGGATTTTGAACAGCCACTGTGTCGAGTGAGTACGTTTGAACAAAGATGATAATGGGAATAGTAATAATAATTGCTGTTTTTTAGTTTTACACAGACTGGAAAGTAAAAGAAAGGAAGAAAAATGCATACCATCTTTCCTCAAGTGTTCATTCTCCTTTACGTCTCATCATTATTCCTCCAGAACGACTACATATTTACTGTGAAACTGCTGACTGACAATGAGTACAATTCTAGGAGTATAAACATGAGAAGGATATGAGATGAGCCACTTAAAATGCATTGTAACGAGGAAATGGCTCCCATTGTTATGCTACTGCTTTCTACCCAGTTTTGACAATTCAAGTGCATTCCAAGCATTTCATCGTCGATTTTATCCGTATCATGACTCATGAATAAGTTTGACCAGAAAGTATATGGATTGTACAAACGCACAATCACATTTTATCCTTGTTCTACGTATAGTTTATGCTTTTATAGTACAAATACGGCCATTTGCCGGGAAAAGAGGATACTCGAGGAACGTCACAGAATGAGCGTTGCATATATGTTATATGTAAAGTTTTAGTGGATACACCACCAGCACTTTAGTGCTAGACAATAACGGATGAAACAATTGCAGAGACAATAACTATAACCCAAAGTCGTGTTCTTGATGAACCCGTATGAAATTTTCACAGGAATGCTTTGTTAATTGTGTGTAAGCATGCTTTAATGTTTTCCGCTGATGACGATGATGATGGCTGATTTTGTTGATTTACCGGGCATGTTCACAATCATCATTTCTATCACCACGAAAGAAAACACAGTTTTGTCTAACATTTTATTTGATTTGACAAAGGCGTGCATTCATTCTCATTGTCAGTGAGACATTTTATAGGTGCTGGAGGATGATGATTGCAATAAAGAGAACTAGCAAGGGAGGTATACAATAAATTAGTATGCGGTTTGTTGGAAAGTATAAACAAAAAAGGCAATCTACTAAAGGAGTACAAGTACAAGTATCTTGATGTGTTACAGTATATCCAGACAAATAAGAGGCGATGAACTGGTAGCTGCTCTCTACATTATATACTATACTGTAACGTAATAATATTATTACATTGTTGCAACCTGCAAGGATATAAGTATTAAGGTGCTTTCCAGCACCAGGACACACCAGGTAATAACAATAATGATGTGCAACACAATGCACATTACGCCTGTTATAGCATGACGAAGCGAAACTTTCTTGCTTCAAGGGTCACATGTTTTCATATGCTCACATAAACAAAATCCATAAGATTATCATGTCTCATGGCTGGAAAGATAACATTTTCATACCCAACAATGTATCCTTTCAAGTTTCGAATTCCGCATCATTAACAATTCTTTCTTGTTAGTTGCAAACTTGCATTTAATAATATTGGGCAGTGTAATTATAACTTAGATCTCTATGAAAGAAAAAAGCACATGCGGATTATTTGGGACAACATGCGTTTGCGGCTGTGCATGGCAGGGACTGGGACGCCCCACAGACTGTAATCATTAATCCAATAGACACCGCCGTAAAGATTTTTCTTAGTAATAATGAAATAATTGCACTAAACCAGCTTTGTAGATCAAGATTAGCGTTTAATGTGAAAATACTCATATTGTGGGTGATACTTTTGAAGGTATTAAATATTTTGAGGTTGATTTGCTGTAGAATTTGAGAAGTCGAAAGGAAAATGGCAACTTTGAGTCTCTTATAGATGGTCTATTGTTAACTTATTCTAGTACCAGCTTGCACAACGTTATATGAGATATCTAATGAAGTATTTACACTGCGTGGCTTTCATTATATTTTTTGTACCGTGCATTGTACACTGCAGATTAGATTTACATTGATTGCCAGTGCAAAAACACTTTTCATGTGGAGGAAACGTCTTGCCAATATCACAATACAGGACTACAGTAAAATGTGTGTACATTTTACATAAAATTATGAATGCAAATCCGATTGTGCAGCTAAGTCGTTTACGTTATGAAGAAAGTAGAACGTCAGAATGTGTAGCTAAATTATCCACAATTTCGTAATACAATAAACACGTAGCTTTTACGAAGGTGTTTACGTCGTATAGGAGGAACCGTAGATGTCATGATTGGAGTTAAGTTAGTGGTTTAATCTTGTTCTCCAGAATCCACAACGTGGATTTAAAATGCGTGGTCATTATTACGAATTAGCTCCGTCAGAATAACTGGCTGGCTTCCATTTTATGACACACAAATAATTTACAGATATGTAGGATGCCTTGCATTGTGAAATGGGATTTAAGTGGCAAACAATACGATTTATGACTATCTATGAAACGAACAGGCATTGTTGGGCTTACTAGTTGCAACGTGACTCTAGCTAGAACCTTCTTCTACAATTGACCTGTGGTAAAATTTTGGATTTTAAAGTGCATATCCCCTGAAAGTACGGGTATATACCTGCATCAGGTATTTGTGTAGGAGCATTGCATACAGGGAGTACGAAAGCCTTTTTAAAGCGATTAGTTTTATTTAGCCGCTTTAGGGACCCACATTGATTGATTGTTACATACAGCGAAACCAGTAACTCTTTACACGATAAGCTATTTGTTTTGCAAGTATGACTTGGAAAAACTTGCTCACATTGCTTATTACTAGTTGGCATTTAATTTGTTAAAAAGACAAAGAGGGAATTGAATTTCTACCACTGGGACTACACATACTGCATCACAATATTGCTTAAAGTCAAGTCATTTGTCATTGTCTTATGGACACAAGAATTGTTAACGAAATCCATTTTCCCCTGTTATTAGTAACGCATATAAACTAAACAAGTAGCAACTGAAATCGGAGAATGAAATTGCGAATCGGAATTAGACTGGAGTTGGCTGCAGTAAACGTTCTCCTAAATCTTATCAGTAGAGGATCGTGATGTTTACATAAAAATTGTTGTGATTGTACTAACCGAAAACGTTTTCTTTGCTAGACAGAGAAGTCTATAATTGTTCCTTTTTACTGTCAACACGTCGTGAGATAATTCATAAAAATTGATGTGAGTGGGCACACTCACTTACAACACAGCAAAACTTTAACTCAGATTATTAAGAATTCAAACTTCATACCCGTAATGCAATAACAAAGCAGCTCTAAAATGCATAAATTTCTTATTTACACCAACCGGATGGTTGGTACTGATTACACCAAAAGGAAGGTGTGACATAAGGCCATTAATATTTTATTAATGGCAATCACGACATGTTGTATGTTTTGGAGGCTACAGTAAAAAATAGCAGGGTTTGTAAGTAAGTTTTTGTGTAAATAGTGGAGTTTTTTTGGTATCGTATATGGATTGCTGCATGGCTGACTAAAGTTATGATTCATGAAAAGTGCCAAGAGCTTCTTTTATTATGCCTCTCTTTTCCTTGTCAGCAAGTACAAATTTCATATAGACGCATGTACGTTTTGGTGAAGCTTACGCAGAAAAAAAAACTTATAACGAGTCTCACACACACACACAAGTCCTGAGACTCCTGATGAATCTGACAATGGGAATGAGAGTGTTTTTATGAAAACGGAAAGGGGAAGGATTCATTTTTTGGATAATTTCGAAATGTGCATGTAATCTGTGTCCTTCATCATTATGTCTTGGGATTTGTTAAATGTGTAACGTGTGTGTTGAATTTAAACTACCATTATATTAGTGCCACTATAAACTGTGAACTTAAAACTAGCAAAAATGATCACTCGGGACAAAATGTTATGATATCTACCTTGCTGTATTATACAGCTTATTTCTTCTGTTAGCTGGTGTGTTGGAGTGTTGTCATCATTTTAAAACACGTAGCAAACAACCTACAATAGTCATCACCTTTTGAATAATGTGTAATGCGTACTCTCACTCTCTTCGTACTCATTGTCATGTCATGATTAAATGTGGACTGGTAGTGGTAGTATTTAATAGCATGTCATATTTGAGTTATTTGAATGGGCACACTTTGGGCTGTTTTAGAAAAAAATCCCCTTTTCTAGGTCTACGTTTAGAATTTTAATACACTTATTTATGCACAAATAAAACTTAATTGCTCTATGCCAGAGTCAAATCATATGAATATTTTCCGTCTTAATCATGTTGTTTGTTACTATTAATGCTAGTAAAATCCTGAAGTTAAAAAAGTAGGACTGATGCATATATCTGCTGCAGCTAAGACACTTATTCTGAAGGACAAACTCGTAGGAATTCGTAGAGGTAAACAACTGTAAACCCATTTTCGACGTTTATATCTGCAATGATTGGCATCAAACACTGAACATGCGACATGCGGGAGCGTGTTTTTGACATAAAAGAAGTGCCAAGTAATGTCTGGTTTTTGAAAACCTAAGAATTTACTTGAACAATTGAATACTTGGGAAAATTAAAATTGGGCTATTAATTGCTAGAATTTCCCAATGTTGACTACGCCATTTTAATAGTTGCTTTTGTGCATTGCAATATCGCAAACTTGAAACCCGACAGCACGAAAGCACGATAATATAATGAAAATGAATGACACTTAAGCAACAGCTATGTAATATTTTAAATGTTTTTGCCAGCTCTACATCAACAGGTTACCGCAATGTAGTGTAGTGAGTGATATACATCATCATCTGCAAACTATGCAGGGGTCAAAGAGGGATCATGTCATGTAGCTGGCAACCATTATAAAGATTTACTACAATTTCGTTACACATTATGTCATGCACGTCCGATGTTTCAATACTTCCTCTCCTGGTTCGTTGATAATTACGTGTAATGCTAATTACGACGACAGAATATTTCGTGTTCTTGCCCACTGCGAAATTGATATAGGTATTCATGAAAAATTGTTTTTGAGTGTAAGAAACAACGCTCAAACGCTTGTTCATCAACGCCTAAAATGACCGTTTAACGGTGTAAGCAGTCCATTAAATTATCCCTGCAACATATAACATATCTGACTTATAAATATTATTTATTTTAGTTGAATTTCTACAAAACAGTCATGTACGTTGAATTGACATACTACTACTACAAGGATTTATTCGGCGTTTTATACGTTTGTATTATATCTCTGGTAGAGTTCACACATAAGGCTTCACGATTAAGTTTTACGAATTGACATACTACTACTACAAGGATTTATTCGGCGTTTTATACGTTTGTATTATATCTCTGGTAGAGTTCACACATAAGGCTTCGCGATTAACGGGACATAAAATCCTTCTTTAACATTTAACCCTTTGCCATCCGTTGTCATTTTCTTTAGAGAGGTTAAAGCTCAAAGATTCCCACACTACTTGCTTTTGTGCAAAGGCAAAGGTTGGTGTAAAAGAATTTATTTTTCAATTTTAACAAAAGTAGTAAGGATTGATGCTGGCGTAGAGAGACCAGTTCAGAGATCAGATTTTTAAATAAAAGAGGGGTCGACCAAACTGTTCGATGCTAAAGCTCATTGATAATACACTCCCAACTAACCATTTCGTCGCATGTAATACGATGATGAACTGTGATTAACCAAAAATGGACATGTTGCGGGGCTACTACAATCTGAAATGGAAACCTCTCCTGCAAATTGTAGAATACGCGATGATAATCAGGGCAACTAAATAGGTAATCTCAAAATCTCTGTTTGACAGGGTGGGCATGGGTTTTACGATGTGAGCATAGCCTTGCAAAAACCGTTCTTTCTCTTGAATACATGAATACGTCTGCAACGTGAGATTTTGGTAAAAGATGCATTCCATTGTGAAACATGGCGAACCACATCATTGTTGGAATTTTATTATTTATTGGAAAATTATCGTATTTGATATCGTACCAATTGTCAGTACGCATTGTTATTATTACAACACAAAAGTCATTACTATTGCCATTACACAGTTCAACGTTCAAGTGCTTACGAACTTTTTTATGTGATACTCGCCAGTCACAATAATTTACACAATACACGTAACTTGGCATAAACAGAAAGAAAAATAGCTCTGTGTCCTGTGTGTGTAGGTTGGTAGATACATGCAAACGTGCATGCATGCTGAAACGATCCGGTAGATTAGTGGATCACCTCAACTGACATTTTAGTACCTGAAAATATTTCAGACAAAGAGAGACCTAAGGCAACTCCCCTCGAAGCTTCTAAAATAAAAAACGTCAAGAATAAAGCAAAAAACGATGTGACATTAACCCGGAGGAAATTAAAGCATCACGGTTCACATGCACGTAAAATGTGCAAATATCATTTTTAAAGTCAACATCACAGTTGCTTTAGCACACTTACGTCTTTACGTGTATGTTTTATCTACCTCACACACTTCACCTGTTCCTTGTATAGCTATAAAAACACTCATGAATGAGCTACTACTGTGCTATGGCTAATTGTGAATTATATGTGCTTACAATTTTGCCTGAAAAAATGGCCATCAGCGAAATCATGCGTTCGTTTTTTGTTCCCTTTTATTTTCATCTCGATGATCCTATTAAACAGACAGTCAGAAGCAAAAAACGATAGTAAATCATGCTTTTGTTTTTACTCATTATGATTTTTATTACCGTCATTTCATGCGTTATATAGAACATCGCGCTAGAGCTCATAAATTAAAGAAAATCCCATTCAAAGCAGGACAAAAGAGATTTCATTCAAGACGTCATTTCAAAAGGGACAATAATGCAAATAAATTAGAATAATAATGCTCTTGCACGGTGTACTTCTCAATTTTACGATGTGCAAATTGCAAATTATTACAAATTAAATCGGTTGGTAGCTCCATTATATTATTATACCTCTATTTACAATGCGTGGGGAAGGATGACAAACGACCGATATATGATGTGTAGAGTACCCGCGCTGTGGAAGAAAGCATCCTCGCTAGGAGGAGAAACAAGCAGGCTGCTGTGAATGAGATAAGCTCATATTATGTAATTAGTAAAGACCTTGAGAAAAAAATGCAGTAAGCCCTTTAGAACAATGAAAACGATTTTCGTTCGAAAATATCTTAGGTTGGTTGAGATGCATATGCATAAGGTCCTTTTTCCCTATGAAAACCCTTACCTTGTCCCTTGAGCTTTAATAATATACACAAGATGTTGAACTAGCACGAATTAACTATTCTGCTGACTCTTATCACGTAATCTTAAATACTGACTATAATCTAGGAAACTGTGCGTGCATAATGTGTGGTTTGTGTTTGGTGTGGGTATACTTACATTTGCCAATGCACACGACAAGCAGCGATAAACGGCAAAACAGATGTGTTCATAGGTGACATTATACTGCGTTTGGCATATGAAAGAGCACATTTATTGGTTGTATAATGTGAAAGCACTACATTAAATTAATGGTAAGAAAAAGGTCAATATGGCATATATTACATATGGTATGGAAAATTGTTATTATTACAATGCGATCATACTATTTGCAAGAGTTGATAAAAGGGAATTTTCGGTTTTAGGCGATACAATTCTTGCCAAAAATATTTTGCTTGTGAACATTTGAAGGTGACTTTGCCACTTTTATTTCATTCTGCAAGTATCTTGAAAATCGTGATCAGGAGAATTTGGGTAGATATGTAGGCTAGCAGAATGGGTGTAAATAAAGAGAACAATGAATGGAAATACACTGTAGGTACTAAAAAATTGAATCACGATGCATAATTATTATTGCAGAGCATTTTTCATATGCTACAGAAAACAGAATACGTATTTATTTAGGTACAAGGTACAACGCACTTCAAAATGAAGTACCTAATTTGCATAACTATCTTGTATATGGAAGGAAGCACCTTGTAAAAAACAAAATGTCATTCGAAGGATGCCTAGTACGCCCATTGTCTAAAATATTTCAACAAGAATGCAGTGCCTAAAGATATTGAATTACCGGAATCTGTAAAAATAGCTTGGGATGCATAAGTTTAAAAAATAAATCCATATTATGCCATAAAAAGTATATTTAAGCCCGTGGATTCATAACAATCTGTTTACGCTGAAATTCTGTGCGCATGTCCTTGTCAGTCAATCCGATACCGCATTTCATAATTTTGACTGTGGTTGCATATCAAAAAAATGTGCAAAAATGGGTTCAAACTTCGCTAGTATGTTGTGCGTATCTACATTTTTTTACTTACCAGAAACTAATGATGTTTCAAATTAAAAGTCATTTAAGCAATCCAAAAATTTCGACACGCCACGCGAAGGACAAGTGTGAAAAAGGTTGTCTCTAGACGCCCCGGTCTTATAAAAACCGTCTGCAAAACCAATTAGGTATGTATTGTGTATATACTGTACGTCTGTACCTGTACAAACACTTGTCATTTTGTAGAGATCGCGACTCACGAAAAGACAAAATAGCTGCAAATCAAACTACATGGAGTGTGTATTGGATTTGGATAACACCACCGGGAGTTAGTATGACATTTTCAAGAATCAGATTTCCTCATTTCTCATTATTGAAAAGTGACCTATTAAATAAATAATGACTTATTCATGAGTATGAGTGTGACATTTTTGATAATATTATAATTGGATATGTCTTTAATTTATAACACAGATAAAGCTGCAAATCAATGAAGTAAAGTAGACGAAGAATGTCGGTACGTTAATAAAATGATGCAATATACCTTTGGAAAAACTACCGAAAGCCCATTAATTGAATAACTCTGTACATCCTTAAATTTGTAATAGGGATTTCGCAACCTCCATAATTTCCACTGTCTGGTGTTATACATATTTGTATTTCAATGTGATACAAGCGGTAACATTCCCTTGACCTGTTAAGTTGTCTCCTTCCAAGTTTGAGTAAATCTGTCATGATTAAAGACAGAGGAACATGTACAGTCAGACAATCGTAATGATCTCATGAACTACTTTTTAGCATGAACCTGCGTTCGGGAGATACAGTGAAATTATGTAGCCAAAAATGGAGTACTTTTGAAAACTATGGTTGACAAAATGTCATATCATTGTTAATAAAATGTCTAAAGATAAACTGATATGATAATAATTCTCATATTCAGCCTGAATACAACGACAGTTTATTCCTTCAAAAACCAAAGAAAATTTAGACGTGAATACTTCGGCGGATTTGACGCATAACCTATTCAAACCGTCGTCTTTATGATGACTTACGATAATACATAAAACGTACGCGATTCTCGCTAACCTGTAAAGAGTAAGGTATGCATAGATTCTTTTTATAGCCCTTCAAACAAACTCACGCTTTGCAGATGATGATAACGCACGGAAGAAGCCGTGTAAGGTGTGCCCTTTTCATTTTACTTGCAGTAAAATCCTGCATTTTTAAAAACTCGTGTGGATGAAGATGATGATGTGATAAACTGCTAAACATTCCCTCTCTTCTCCTTAAATGCATTAACGATTTAAGAGCCAGCCACACAAAAGCTTTGAAATGTATATATTTATTAAACTTTCTGAGTTGTTGAGAAAAAAGATAAGTAGATCGAAATATGAATTGCTAACCTGCCTGATTTGGGATAATCTGTTTAAGAACCATACGCCAACAAGGAAATAAAGTAAACAGTAAATGGCTTTGAAATACATTTATGACGCGCGTATAAGTGTATGATTCGGTTTACTACAAAGTGTTTCATAACAAGAAAATTGAAATATGAGTCACTTGTCACTCCTTTTTTGTACGCAAATTATCGGTATCGGAGAGGTATCAGCTCTGTGCCTCCAAGCTGTGCCACGACTTCATTCATATTCATTCTCTATAAGTATTTGCATAACTAATTTTTCGGTTGGCTTTTTATGTGACATGCAGAATGTTAGTTAATATATTGTGCACCTGTACCGTGTGTCGAAGATTTGACGTATCCTCTGATCTGTTCTAGCTAATAAGTATGTTTATTTTATGTGAATGTTGGAAAAAAACTCAACATTTTTTACAGGGGATATTTAAAAGAAATGCTCGATTAGAACCAGAATTTAATACTGTTGTTAATGAAAATAATATGTTGTGTTCGTTCGTAATTGTATATAATACATATCAAAAGACTCAAAACCTCCAACTCATTGTTCAAGCACATCTTATTGGCTGGATTATCACAAGCGTAAGTAGGTGTCATATGAAATTTTTAGTTTTGCTGAGTTTTCAATAATGAGTGGGGGACAATTTTAGTAGGAAATAGTGCAAATAATATACTATAACTTATGATGCTATAATTATAATACTCATTGAAAATTTCAATGCCAACCCCTTGACATATTGTGTTTTAGCATGGGGTAAATAATTAAATACAACTTCAGTAAGTTTGGAGAGGTGGACTTACCTTATCACCCCCCCCCCTCAGGGAGCTGAAGGGATCCACAAGTTGGGGTCAAATTATGAAAAAATACTGATTTGCCCTACTTATTTCCCCAGTTTGAACCACGTTGGTCAATTTTTATCCCTTCCGTTACCCCCTGGGATATGACCCCGGAACCCTATCTTCGAGCCGAGCTACTTACCATACCTATTGATTAGTGGAAACCGCTTTCCAAAATTCGAATAGTTTTGGGTTATCGTGTAATCAGACTAACGTACAAATATACACGCTGCGCTGGTATAGATCTAAATATTCAAAATGGCCTAACAAAAACAAAGTAAGTCCAAAGTTTTTCAGTGCCAGAGATAAACATTCCCACCCCATAGAATAGTACTCAGAAGAACATTTTTTAAACTAGCTTTTTGTAAAGTCCTTTGAGAAGTTGTGTTTTACATGATTCCCTTCATTTGTTCCCATTCATGAAAAAGCAGAGACAAGAGATTCTTCTACTTGAAAACACAATAAACTAAGAGTTTCGGTTCTGAGAGTATTAGATCAACTACAGCAACGTTGTAAGTATAATATGTAATATTCACTTGTAGCAGTTTCACTCTCGATTTCAAGATCTAGTCTCGAACTTCCATAATTCTTTTTAGTGCACCAGCACAAATTAACTCAATATCGCACTCCTATTCGTTTCCACCACCATGACATATCCATTAAGACTTCCCAATTAATTCCTGTCAAATGGTAACGTATTAGTAAGTCCCGTCCGTGTCACGAACGATAGAGAATAAACCAATATAATAGACACAAAAGAAAAAAACACAGGTCATCCTCAATAACTGGGCCAATTAGATAAAACATCACGTAGCTTATTTACATCACACAATACATTACACGTTCTGCCGTGCATGCTACTAACAAAACATTCAAAAATTATGACGATTAAAAGATGAATTATATTCCCTAAGGACATTCATGATTATGCCAGCTAATTGCAACGAATTGACAGATTCAAATAGGTAATTCCAAGCTGTGTTTTGTGCAGCAACTTGATAAGAATTCGACCACTTAAAATACGATATTATTGCAACCATTTAAAATTCTTTCATCAGAAGACAGCATGCGTGTTAGAATTCATAAATTACAATGCCATTTTCGCATCCGAAAACGTAATCTTGAATGTTGGTGCAAAGAATGCTGATGTCACTCACAACCACTTATTCAAGCATACATACATGTAACATTCATAATTCGTATTACAACAACTTTACACTACTACACTATTGCGGAGAATGAGATGCTTTGTTGTGTGTATCGCGTACGCAGCTCCTCGAATGATTCATGAATGTTGTATTTTTTACCATATATAATTTCTGCATTGACGGCCCGAAAAATGAGTGTAAATGTGTATCAATTTTTTCTAACCAATAATTGACTGATTATAAATATTTCTATCAGCCATGTTTCCAATTTGAATAAAAATGCTAAATCTCTGGTCATAGATATGCACAAAGAAGTAAGGAAGAGGCAAAAAGATGCAGTTGACATTAAAAATTGGAAGCATCAGTCACCAGATTCGAATAAAACGGTGTAAACCACCTTCGTGA
>JAHZNE010008276.1:0-16050 GCA_027744055.1 Callyntrura sp. NNG-2020
TTTTTTATGACTCGTAAACGATGTAATACCCCCTCTTCATTTTCTTGCTGCCTCAATAAAAGTAATTTTTATGACGGTTTCAACAGTTCGTATGTTTTTCCCCTAGGAATGTGTTATACGTATTGGGATGTGTGTGTGTATCTGTATAATCAATCCCGAAACCCACTCTTCCAGACCGCTTCTCTTTGACGAGAAAAGTTTTAATTTAAAAGCACGCAAAGTTATCATCATCAAAGCTACCCTGCAGAAAATAAGCCTTTTAAAACATATAAATGCTGTGACTGGTAAAGAAATAAAGTGATCTCAGTGTTTATTGCTTTCCCATTAATTTCCACAAACGCCCACATCCACGCAGTGTACGTTAATGACTCCCCCATTTACGATGTTTATCCCTTTTTTCTCGAAAATTAACCAAAAGTGAAGAGTTGCATTGAAAATTGGCTATCCCAGTTTTTAAGAGGCTCAATTTGTTGGTATTTTTGCTTTACATAATCTAAACTTGCTCTCAGCTGATCTTCCCCCGCCCGCCGTTCCGCCAACTTTTTCAATAAAATTCAATAGCCATTTTGTGCTGCACGCAGCAGCCCTCTTCTTCCAAATTGAAGAACAGCAGATAAAAAGACAGTTTTTGTCACTGGGAAACTTTTAAGTTGGCTTATTTTCGGGGATAATCAGTGGAGCATGTGGGGAAGGGGAACAATGTATCTCAAAATAATTTCCGGTTTGATTTTTTACGATATCACTGTTACATTCCCACTTTGTTTTCAAGATTTAGGTCACCATCGTCGTCGTCGTCGTCATCATCAGCATCATCATCGCCCATTCCCTGACACCATTTTGGAGCAGAGCTTTTTTTGATGAAAACGGTGAAAGGAAGCAATAAGCTCATCTCTATCATCGTTATCATGCATTTTCTTCTCTTCATCTCTTCCAGCTACTTCGTTAGCACAAGACCGGGTAGCAATGAAAAATCTATGTAATACCGAAAGTTTGTAGTGTAAGTTTTTTGCGCTCTGGTGGGAACGCCAAAGTTGCAAAAAAATTGCCAATTCAAGCAAGGATGTTGGGTGAAAGCAATTCAAGAAGAAAGAAGCCAGAGAGCTAGCTAGTCAGAGGGAGAGAGAGAGAGAGAGGTCGTTATAAACGTATAAGAGGAAGAGGGAGGCAACGAAAATAGCGTTTTCACTTTCTTTTCGTTTTTGGTGTGTGCTCAGCTGATATCCTGGTAAAAGTCGGATATTTTCCAAAGAAAAAAAGAAGATTCTCATTTTGAGGAAGATACCAAGATGAAAAAAGCTTACATATTGGTATACACTATTGCATCAGCATCAGCGGCAGCAGCAGCGCAACAGAGCACATCTTATTATGACCCGAAGGGAATGAAAACTTTTGGATTAAGTTCGCCTCAAAGAAGGGTACACTCTCTGCATGCAGCTTTATGCAGCACCGACTTTCTCTACTAGTTTAGTAGCTACACACATGTAATAATAATGTACACACTAAAGTCATCATATGTTAAAAGTCCTACATAAAAAGTGCTTACATGCATATGTATACTTTTCCCCACATAAAATAGACTTTCTCCTGGAGAGAAAGTTGCCGTTGGGACATACAGACACATTCCCCCTTTTCCCGTGTATGTTTATTGGTTTCCTGCTCCCGTTCACTTCCTCTTCGTTTGCCATTCTCTTCCAGGCAGAAGTACCTTTTTTTTCTTTTTACCCACACGTCCGTAATTACTGGGAAAGAGAACTACTCAAAGAACAAGTCTTGCTCTTCCAACGGATAATAATGCAGAAATACGTGCATGTGGAGAAAATGTACTTGCATTCCATGCAGAGGTATTTGACCAACTTTTTACTGCAAGTACCTCTAAAGTTGCGAGGTATTTTTTTCAAGTGTTTTTCACCAGCTTGCCCGGGCGTTCCTCCGGTAAGTCAAAGTTTAACCTTTTTCTGAGGAACGTTTTAGAGCCCATTATTTTCTTGCTGAGTGTAGCAGTCAGGAATGTGCGCTATCATGTGCCTTGGTAATTTCGTATAGCATGTTCTCCTTTTTTCTGGGAAAAGTGACGAGTGATCTATACAAGCTTACTTGAAGTAAGGAGAAGCATTTCAGAAGAAAGAAAGACAAGAATGCGACTCGTTACCTTTTAATGATGAGGACGATATATCTGGGCTGTATATAATTTACTGCAGCATTTATATATAGCGGGAGCAGCACTTTTCACGTGACATTTACCGGAATTTTGGAGGCATTTTTTTGTACTTTGTTCCCATTAACCTAAAGCACAGCAACCAAAATGCAAAAAAATGCCGACATGCGCGCAGCAAAGAAAAATAATCATATTCACGGTCACTTTCAATCGATTTTTACGTAAAAGACAATATAATTTTTTGCGCGCTTTTTTTCATGTTCAGTGGAAATTAGATCAAAGTCTTGTTGACTGAAAATCAACTTTTTTATTATTCAAAACATCTTTGTTGTTTTTCCATTCTGCCACAAGTTGAAATAATCAATTTTCTCGCGGGAATTATTTTGTAAACTCACAATAACTTTTTAAGTTCAAAAAATAAAAAAATTCATATTTACTTTCTGTTTGTGCTTCGTTTTATTCTAGGCCCACTTTACGATCGGAATAGCGAGGCAATTTTATTACAAAAAAAGTTTCACTTTCGCGCAGCGCTCTGTGTGTGTTCCGGGGAAATGGTGTACCGGAATAGAAAAACAAGAGTGCATTATTATACAAATTTTTTTTTCTCCTCTTTCTATCTCTCCTGCTGCGTTTTTGTAGGTGTTTTAGTGTCTTTCCTCCCTAAGTAATTACGTTGAAACAAGCGCTCTCATGCAATCCCTTTTTTCACGAACAGTTCCCTTACCAAGCAGAATTTTTAAGATAAAAAGAAAGAAAAATGAACTGTCGTGTTCTGCACCCCCAACCAAGCGCCAATCTTCTAGGTATCGTCCATTACGTATTTTTGTTTCTTCATATGTGCTTCGTTACTCATTTCCCGGACAAAGTTACTCAAAACTAGAAATTATTCTTTCTATGCGTAGCGTGCATTCATGCAATTTTTGTTGTGCTTTTTTACTCCGAGTTCGAGTCCCCTTTCCCCTTTTTGCGCATTTTTGTCCCATTTTTAGAATAAAAAATCGTCTTGGGTGCTTCCGTGAAGATAACGCAAACTTAATCAAAAAATAGCTACGCCAGCAAAAGTTACTGTTCCGTCGACCCTGTTTCTCTTTGGACGGGGAAAAGTTCTCCCTTACAAAACGCACAAATGATATCGTCCATTCATACGTACAGAAAGTTCACAAAGTGTGACACGACGACGTTTGGTTAGATATAATAATACTTTAAGTGGGAGGATGGACATCTACTAACGGGGGAAACAAGACAGCAGTCGAGTCGGCAATTTACATTGTTATCCTTCATCATCATTGTGCCGTTGTCATTCGTATCATTGCCCTGTAACTAGTGTTACGGTATTCCTGACATTGTGCCTAGTAAGCACACTTTTGTGAAAATGATGAGACGCCAGAAAAATGGGCATGAAAACTGAAAATACGAACGCACTTCAATTTTTTAACTGTTCTTTATAGATTTTTTCTGTTGGTCACATCATGTAGCCTATTACTGGATAGGCGCTATTTTCGTTTGTTAAACGCCAATATGTAAATGTAGCATATTATTCCAAAAATGTATATGGTTGAAGTTGCTATTATAACCACGATAACAATTTAGGTATCAAAACAAAAACACCGGTTCCAACTTTATGCATCAATTCATATCACTCATAAACCAAATATCACAGTATCTACGGGTCAAAATAAACGTCCATTTTTAATAGTGGACAAACGATAATTTTATGTTTGGCAATAAAACAATTCCAGCATTTATAACAACAATGTTTTAAATTTAAACGAAACGAACGATTATTTTCTATGCGTTTAGCAATTTTTAGTCGTGAAATACAAAAACAGTGCACGATTACGTTGCATTTAGTACTCACCTATTTATTCACAGAGTTGAATAGAATAGATTTCGTTTTTTATTAAATCACCTGGAGGAGTAGGAATGCTCAAGCTCAAACCAAATTATTTTTTCCTAACAGCGTTCATATTAATCATGATCATGATACCTGTTTAATTTTCAAAGAGGGAAAATGGCTATTAAAACCAATGGAGTTGAGTAGTCATTTGCTTCTTTGTTACACATACATACACATTGCATTGACCTTCGCTGTCGGCAGACTTTATTTCAAACTGTTTTATCAGGGCTAACTTCCCAGAGGAAGCTATAGATTTACAATGTAATCAACAAAAAGTTTACTTAAATTACAAAATAGTCGCGTTAGTCGGGTATGAATATACGAACTGATTAATTTTATTACTTTTTTGCTAGATTGGTGAAATTTTGCAAACTTTATAATTATGCGATAAGAACGTGAAAATATTTAAACCTTTTCATTCAGAAAAGAAACGTTCCCATAAGACGACTTAGATTTCTTATTACAGAACAAAAGTTGGATATTATTTCTCTGTTTCGCCTCTGGAGTATAATTTGCACTTGGTATACTTTACTTACTTTGGCTACTTTATGCATACTTCTCCTGAAACAACAATTTTTTTTATATTGAGGAGCTTAACTCAACTAATTTTCTTCCTTGACATCGTACCTCGTTTACGATTTTTACAGCTGTAGCAGATCATGCACTCTTGTGCCCTTCTGCTTCCCGTCGATTTAATTTCTTATAACTTTTTATGGGAATAGTTTAAGAGTTATTCTCTTATTGTCCAATTGGATATTCTCATTGAAACACTGCGGATTTGTGCGCTAACCCGCTAAAACAAAAGCTGTTCAATAATGTACCCTTTGGTACTTTGCAAATTGTAAAAAAACTAATTGGCGAAACTGATTCTAATCCTGCATTCTATTGCACATATTATAGAAATGCCTCTCTCTCCCTACAAAAATAATCTTGTAGTCACTTTCGGGACGGAATTAGGGACAAACCCCAGAAAATGGGTAAATACCCCAGCTTAGGCCCTTCCCTTCCTTTAAATTTGGCGGCTGCCCTGTCGCGTTATCAGTGCCATAATTTTTGTCTGTTGGGAAGGTTGATTTATTGAGACTTGGGTTATTCGTCCCTTTTTCCGCCTACCCGAATTACTCGCTGGTTTCCATTTATTACGGTCACTACTTCTTAAAATGTGGAACATGGCAGCTCTTTCCCCGAATTAGGTCATACATCTTTATTTAGGATTAGCATTTCTGTATCATGCAATAAATCAGATGACAAATTTATAACTTATTGGGCATTGCTAGATAGGCACTTGCATAAAATCCAACAACGGACGTAGAAAACCCCGTCTAGTAAGCAGTACTCCCCGCCTTTTGAAAGGTTACTTTTGCACACTCTTCCCGGGAAACAAATGTGTTTGCCCTATCACAATGACAAGTTACGTCTTGTAAAACACAAAAAGGTATCCCTACCAGAACAATAAGTAAATTACAATTTTTAATGGTATCTTGTAGAGCTGTACACTCTAACGATCCCCGTAAATTTGTGCCCCACGTCAGTCAGTCTCTCTGGTGTACTTTACACTCAGAAGGAATCCTTTTTAATTTTCTCAGAAAAAAACAAAAGTGGAAAGAAAATCTTCATTAAAAATGTATCCTACCGCGAGTACGAAAGGGAAAGTGCGAAAGTAACAAAAACACTGAGCTTATCATCACCTCAACCTGCCATCAAGGTACCTTTCTAGTAATACGTTACTACCACCGCACCGGTACGGCTTCAAACTAACGTTTCTTTTTTTGGCTCCACTGCCAAATTCGCCGGGAGCTATTAAAGCGAACTGAAAAGTGTATACGGACATGCATCATCGTTCTCATTGCTGCGGCTGCTGCTACAACAAGTTAAATTATTATGACGGATGGTTCTAAAAACCTCATCAATTATACATCCCCATAAACTCCCCTGTTCTCGTACAAAAATTATGGTCACAAGCTGGGTAACACCTTCTTGTTCAAACAGGGAAGCCATATAGCATGTTTCTCGCACAGTTGGTGAATGTGTGTGTGTGTGTGTGTGTGTGTACGTTTCCTAACAAAACCCTTTTCCGTTTTCACTTTTTCACCAAAAAATCCACCAAACCCATTTTTTGTTGCAGTAAATCCCAGGAAATTTATGGAGACTTGATAGCCCGGAAAAATGGCCTTTCGGTTACCTTTTTTGTTATACATACAACTCCAGTAGGGCTGACTCGGCGGTGTGTCTGTCGCAGAAGGCTGGTTTCATTTTCCCCAATTTTTCATTATTTCAACGGAGCTCTGGCTAAAAGCCCTACAGTAATCAACACACATCCACAAAACGGCAAAGTTATACCACATTTGGAAAATACATGCTGTTTCCAGCAGAAATGTCCGTTTCAGGAAAGCATTGAGATAAAAAAAACTTTTTATTAATTTTTGCGCGTGCCACCGCTTCCTTTACCACAAAATAGTCTGTCGAATTAATAAGTTCAGTGCTTTTATCCATTATCGAAAAAAAAAATCGTCGGCAGTTACTAGAAAAGTTCAATGAGCTTCTAACAATGTTTTTACAAGCACCGGATAAAAAAATATGCTCGTGATGTGCTTTTTAAACAAAAAAAGTGAAAGTAACAGGGTGCCATTAGCGCGATGAAAAATGGCTAGATAAGATGTGTAGAACAACTTCAATATTAACCAACTTTATCCATTTTCCGCACTTATCATCACACTGTTTATTGTCCATAGCATGTACCACACAGGACGATCGTAGGATAGAGTGGGAATATAAAAGGGAGCTTAAAATGACATTTTTGTTTACTTTTCTCAACTATCTACTCTGCCTCTTTGAAACTCACATCATATCCTGCTCTCGCGCAACCCAGTTCGACGATTATGTACCACACACACGAGACAAGAGACAATAAAAAAGAACGTGACGATGACGATAAAAACTATCATACAACTTGGCTGACAAGTTTTTTTCCTCTCTCTCTCTCTCTCTCCCGCTTACAGCAAGAGGTTTCCTCCACAGAACCTCTTCATAACGTTAACGGTTATAACGACTGTTTGTGAAGTGTCATTAAAAGCCACTTTATTATTCGTGTTTCCATTTACAGCCATTCACGCGTTTCTCTGGCACGCACCCTCTCTTATGCTTGTGGGGGTGCACGAAGAAACAATAATAATGACACAGAGACTTTAACAGTCACGGTCAAACAGAGGGCGAGTGAGAGAGAGAGAGAGTTTCATTCAAGAGCTCATTAACTCAAAACGCTGCTTGTTCCTCTTCTCTTCACATTTCCGGAGTTTCCTTAATAAAGAACGGTGTAAGTGCTCCGTTCCAAAAGCACACGCAGTTTTCGAGCACTTGAACTTGACAAACAATCTTGTTTCTGGTGAAAGAATTTCGTATCCTGTCCCCTTCTTGGTACTTCCGTTAATGAATTTTTTTACTCTCTCTATCTCTCTCTCTCTCTCTCTCTTTTAAGTCGACAATCTACGAGATAATTTTCACATGGCGACAAGCTATCCTCCCCGCAATTGGTAGAACCGCTCTCATAATTTTCATTTTGATGTCAGCCACCGTTATAAAATATGAGTGAAGTGCGTCGTCGTGTGTTATGGCTTTACATAAGATCTTAACACGCAAAATAGTCGTACTTATATGACAACCCTCGTTTTCTTCTCCTGCCATCAAGAAAGCTGCTTATAATAACGACGTCGATCCAATTAAATGTAACCTGTCTATCCCTACTTCCCCTTCCCATTTCCGTTCCTATGAAACTTTGTGCATTCATCCGCTCTGCGTTCTGTTCGTTCATCCATGTGTGTATGCGTCTTCTTTCCCCGTTGTCTCCCTCTCCCATAAAAATGCAGCGCGTGGATAAGGGTGTGCAAGTGTCTTCGTCTTAATGATATTAGCATGATATCAACGGTTACTATTTCTCGTGCATTTGAAAATATTTCGCTTCCTTCCGCAACTCAATTATTTTCCCCCTTTTCGTATTTCTTGTTTAGTTGTCATTTTGATGAGAGAAATGAATATTTTTCCTGTGTAACGCGATAGCTGATTTAAACTTCGTTATCAAACCACTACCATTTGCTTATGCACATTAAAACTACCTTTATGTACCCTAGATATACATTTATTGTAATTTTTTGTAGACGACGTGAAACTAACAAACGAGCCTGAGGGTGTTCCAGTTTTTAAAATTTGTCCTTAAAACTTTTTTTTTACTTTAATTGTTTCAATATTTTATTATACTAGTTTTTAAACGCCCTTCATGTTTCACTACCGCATCACTGCAACCTTGATACTTAAAGAGAGAGAGAGAGAGAGAGAGAGAGAGAGAGCAAGTGGACAAGTTTATTCTGTCCTTTACATACATATGGTGGAAGCTTGCACAACTGCTAACAACTACATTACATTTTATCAAAAAAGTTAACGAAACATTTTTTGGAATTTTTACATATGAAAATCTTTCCAGTTGTTATAAATTACACGGGTGCACTTTTATTTCTCTCTTTGGAAAGTTTGCAGTTTGGGAAACTACAAATACCAAGGAGTCGACCGTGATATGCTAGAACATGCACGCCTAACAAGTGTGCAAGGACTTTCCCTGCTGCGGGCAATAGAAACTAAAATGAGGTAACTTGTCAGCGTCACTATAAATTAAACAGATTTTTCCTGCTTCCTTGTACTCCTCTGCATAACTGCACTCGCTCAGTCGCTCCACTTCCTTATCAGGCGCATTCCCCCTTCCGTATACGAACGAGAACGGCCAAGTTAAAAGAGTCTGTCTGTTCAATTACCGTATGTCAGTAAGATACATTACAGGCTTAAGAATAATATACCTATGAACAGTTATGCAGTATTGTTTTACAGTATAATTATTATTAGGTACTTTGACAGCCCTGTTAGGTTCTAACGGCCTGACATTTTCCAACGGAGAACGTCAACGCCCGCTGCGACTGAAAGAGAGAGTGAGACAGAGAGAATTAAGGGAAAGTAGTGTCATCCCGTAATAACAAGGAAAATCCGGATTTCTCTAGAAGAGAATAATGATCATTTTGAACTACCACAACAGTGTCATTATCACAGTTATCCTATAGCAAACGACTTCATTTCTGTGTCTCTGCTTCAGGAGATCAGACATTCTTCCTTTTTATTATAAAGGTACCCGCTACAGACATAAAAGTGAAAACAAGGATACTACCAAATTATATGGATCATCATCCCAACATATCAATTGTATCTAGCAGCACAAAAGGTGTTCAATTGGACGAAAATAGACCCGTAAACATTTTCAAAAGGATGAGTTTACTGCCGAGTGGCGTTGTAATATTTTTTCCTGAAGATCTTCAATAAAGTAATTACAATACTCAGACGAGCACGATAAAACACATTGAAACAAGAAGGAAATGTCGAAGGTTATCCGTTTCGTGTATACCTATCATCTTGTCTACCAAAGTTTTTCAAGAGAAGTAGATAGATTAAAGGAAAACAGTGGAAGAAAGAAATACTTTTTCGGTTGATTTTGCTTGATTACTTTACAATGGCTATTTCAAGTTTCCTGTGTGTTTTAATCGGTATTCTTCCTTTCTTTACTTTTCGCTTTTTGCCCAATTACATCTCCCTGCCAGAGGAGAAGGTACTAAAAATAAAACCAGCGTGCGTATCGCTTCTTTGAAGATTTTTTTTTTGCCCAGCTTCTCTTTTTTTATCATTTGCTCTATCACGAAACCGGGAAAGTAATGGTCCCTTCAAAGAGAAAAAGGAATATCCTACTTTTTTATTTGGACTCAAGAACAAGTAGTTTGACGTGAACTTGGAGAGAAAACGGTTGATGGTTTATGGCACTGCCAGATACACACATACACACGCACACGCGGTAATAACTAGGCCACGCTCTCCTTTTGATGTTCCACAGTTCCACAATAAAAGAAGCAGAAAGCTTTTTAGGTGATCGAGGTCGCAAAAGGTCGACGTGTATGACAGGAGATACGGGGGAAAATAAAAATACCTATCTGCTACCTACACCACACCACTGTAGGGCACAAAGACAGAGACTTTCTCCAGGAAATTTTGTCTGTTTACGGTGGCATTGCAGGCAATCAATTTTCTTCAAAGTGGGACCCTCCACCAGGGAAAAAACGGAGGCACCCACGAAGTTGACAGAGTTTAGTAATACATTTTCATCAAAGTGGAGGCGATAGCATACCCAGGATGCGGGATAAAAAAAAGAGACGCGTCGAAATACCCTATTTACTTGCCATGTTTTTTGTTAATACTTTCTGCTGGGAGGAGAAGCGATCTGGGTAAAACGTCTATCAGTGGGAGCAGCAGACAAACCTTCAAATTACCCTCATTTCTTTTTTCTCTGTTTTTTTCTCTCTCGTTTATTGGTCTCGGGTAAGCAATGTATGCATGTCGTCTTTCTGTTTAGGCAGAGTCAGTCAAAATACTGGAAAAAGGAAGAGGGGAGAAAGCTGGAGGAAAAAAGTAATTTTCCCGCCAGTAATAGAATTTTGATATCTGATACCCTTCGATAGTCGTGGTGGTGTGGGAAGAACCCCTTTTTTATTACTGGTTCGTGCCATTCCTTAGAGGAGAAGGGTGTCTCGACCAATTCACCTTGCTCATTTATACGCGTAACGAGATAAAAAGCTGACACGACGTGGGAATGTCAGTAGCTGTTGAAATGAGAGAGATTTTTAATCAATTCCGTCTCACGTGCGACTGATAAATGAAATGGGTTTATCGTTCTTGCACAATCTGCATAATGTAAAAAAAGTGGCGGCAATGGTTCCCATTTACAAGGTTGGGAGGTACCATCAAGCGGACAAGGAAAATGCGTGGTGTATCGAGACAAAAAAAGAGATTGTAAGACGTAACGAGGAGCTCTCACGAGTAATCCTCCATTGATTTGAATGCGTCACGCTTTGGCGGGCACATCAATTGTCCTTGTCAATAAAAGGAAAAATGCACAAGGCGCTTAAGGAAAACACAAGAGGAATTGATGGGTTCAACGGGAGGAACAAGGAGAAGGAAGAACGCTTGACAAGGTCGATGGAGACATTACAAGAGAACAAGACACACAGGTATTATTGTGCAGGTTGGGGGCCTTGTCGGAGGGGTATTGCCTGTACATTTTTTATGAGTGTTGTCTTCACTGGAGGCCTTCGTTACAGAAAGAACCACCAGTGTGGAGGTTAAAAAACATATTCCACTCTAATTATCCATTCATGCGATTCAGTTTGTTAATTGGAATTGGCGCCACTCACATGTATATGGGAGTGTAGTAGGGCACAAAAAATGATTATGTTGAATAACGCTTTTAGTGAAGCTACAAATTCAGGAATGTGGGTAATTAAAAAATGATATTAGGGATGTACAAGATGTATAAAAGTAGCGCGGTTGAACAAAAGTATTGATTTTCATTTTATGGAAGCTTATCTTTTAACAGGTAGAGTGGTTGAAGAATACATTAACTTGCAATTTTCTATCGAAATTATGTTAACATTCTGGGGAATTAGACGGGCGGACAGACAAACTCAAAAGTGGTATTAAGTATACATGTATCCTGCCTTATGATGAATTATAGCTCAGGAATAAAGGACACACAAGCACAATATTGTAGAAAGCTGTCACCATGAGTTAATTAGCATAACTCGCTGTTTATTACGTCTCTACTTTTGATTCAAGTCCTGAGTTTTCCCCCTTTCACTCCGAAAAATAAACACCCATTTTGTATTTTTCCATTTAGAGCAGCTAGAATGGATGAATTGAAGTTTTTTTGTACCAAAATAACTTTGCATGTTCGCCACTCTTTTGACCTACACCAAAGCAAAAGGACGTATGTTGACTGAAGGACGAAATGTCGAGAAACTAAACCAAGTTTGGGAAAAGAAAATCAAGGACTCTCCTTCTTTCCTCACTCCTCTCTCTCTCTCTCGTTCTCTTTTCCTTTCACTTACTTTTCGTGAAGGTAACAAAATTGATGAAATGTTCTCTCTAAAAATCTGTAAAAAGGATCGAAAACTATAAACAAGTTTTTTTTCCTCCGAGTTTTCAACTTTTTCGGCAAATAATGCACGAGTTCTACAAAACAGGGGAAATGATTTCCCCAGCAGTTCCCTAATAAAATGTACGGCAATTTTTTCCCTGGCACGAGAGGATAGACCCATCAGCTGCTTTCTCTCCTTTTTTCAGCTTTTCCTTCTCCCGAGAATACAAAGGGAATATTAAGGGGGAAATAGTTGGGGAAGTGGAGACTGCATATTATGCAGACACGTTTCAAAGAAACGACCAAAAAGGGACGTTCCCAGAAGACCTTTTCACTTTTAAAAAAGTGAGTAGAGAAGTTAGTCTTCTTCTACCTGCAAACATGCTTTACGAGAATATTTTTTCCAAAGGTGCTCCCAATAGTGTTGGTACTCGGTCGACATTTTCTGTAGTCTACCATTTACAAAAATGCTAATTTCTCTTTTTCAGTAATAAAATTTTGATAATAAAAATAAGGTAAACCAGACGCAATATTTTCAAAGTAGCAAGGTAAGTGTAAAGACATACACTGTTGAATGGTGCCCCTTTTCAAAGAAAAGTGGTGTTATTTTGCTTTTACCATCTTTTCATTTCTCCACACCCACATAACCTCTCTTTAATTTAACCAGCACCCAGCATTGTTTCGATCCTTCAAGAGCTGCTCCCTGTATACATGCTACACAACCAAACAGATAACGTAGCCAGCCCTGGGCAAAAATCGACATTGAAAAGCAGTTAAAGACAAAAAGGTAACGAGATTACAATACACAAAACATCTCCGTGTGTGGGTGGTACTATTGGAGATAATTTGAAAAGCTCCGTTCCCTCGCCAAGGTCTTCACTTTTTTCAAAGAGAACAGGAAGCTTGGAAAAAGTGCATTTCACAACACAACACACTCCCAGTTTCATATCCACGGTCATTTATATGCGCGTGGGATTTTCGATATGATTAAACACAAAAAAAGGTAAAGAAAGGGGTCCTTGAAGGTTTACAATTTGCACAACAACCCAGCTCGTTAAAGTCCCACGCTGGTGGTCTATCTAGCACAAGGTTTTCTCATTCCATTTGCGTTTCTATACCCCTTTTAATAGAAAAAACGCTACAAAAGAAGAGGGAGAGAAAGAGTGAAGACATTTCTTATTTTCTCTCTCTTCTCTTCGCAACTTTTTAAAAGGTCTTCGTTAGTTTGTAAACAAGATCCCGTTTTCCTCATCTCCTTTGCTGAAAACATGTGCGCTGAAAATGTAAGGCTGAGAAGGTAAAAAATGAACATCTCTTTTTACTTTGTTCAGTGGATATTTTTTCCTCCTCTTTTTTGGGGAAAAATATACTCGTCGACTCGTTTTATGAACTGCATCGATCTTCTCTGCAGAAAGCAAGTAAGTGCTCCGCAGTGGCAGTGGTAAGAGTCCGTGACCGCGTGCAATTGTGTGCGTGTGCTGTGTATACATACAATCTTAGAAAATAAACCCAGGTAAGTTCGTGTAAGATTCTGTTACTGATCCGGGGAAAAAGAAAAGTTACGCAGAAACGCTGTAAAGAGAGAGAGAGAGAGGGAGAGAGAGAGTTAAAAAATGGGTAAATTTTCTCTTGTTATTTTATCTCTGGATTAAGAACCGGCAACAGAGGAAACATGGTATCATTTAGGAGAAGCCGGCAAACAGGGAAATGTTGACAAGAAAAGGTACACGGAAAAAAATGAGAGTGGTTTCGCATGATTTCTCAACCATGTTAGGGGCACCTGACGGGAGTTTTAAAGAATAAAAAAATCAGCATCCTTACAAGCAATGTTCAAAATTTTTCGTATTTTGGTCACGTGACCGAAGAAGTGCACCTTTTTTGGGGATGGTGGTGGGCGGGTAAAATCTCTTGCCTGCAGAAATACAAGCCACTTATTATGCTAATCGCTATTATGCAGGAGGAAAGTAAAAGGCAGCTGGAGTAAGTAATTTGTGCTGCTCAAAAGGAAATGTAAATGCGTGTTCCTGCAGTTATTATGATAAGGTGGGCTCGAACAGAAGGAGTGTCGACTTTTGCGGGGGTGGTGTAAATGCACAGCACCAATAGTGTTTTAATAATAATAATACACTTACACTTTACAAGGAAATATTATTTTAGTGACATGTTGCTGCTCTTTTCCTTTCTCTCCTGTTTTTCAGCGTAATAGATGGAAAGACAATACGTGTTACGTGTCTGTTTCTAAAACTTTGGTACAAAACCCCTTGGAGCAACAGAGATGAAAAAGGGAGAGCAATGAAAAGGGTAAAAAGGGAAAAATTTTAAGCTTTTTACTACTTCCCCACAAAGAATGGATTTACAAGATTAGGACTCCAGCATTTATTTAAGTGATCGATCTTACTGCACACAAGTAGTGGTGTTTTCACAGCTGTCGGCAAATTCAGGTAAGACGGCGCGGAGCGCGTGTTGCCCTGTCTAGCAGGGAAGAAGAGACCGAAGAAAATCCAGGGAGATATAATAATGTTAGGAGAAAGTATTTCCCAAAGAAAAGTTTGTTTTGGGGTCTCTCAAACGAAACAAAAGCCTTATTTACAAGAAAAAGTGGGGATTTCCTTTCTGGGCTGAAGGATTCCTACGAGAAATCCCAGCACGGGTATGGCTGGTTGGTGATGCAGCTGAGAAGGTATATTATACTTGTATCAGCAGCAGTGGTGCTCATTGCTACTCTTTATGTTTACTTTTACCCCAAAAAGGAATGATGATATATTATGTGAAAGGAAGACGTCCCAGTCATATTAACTTTTTGTTACTATTTTATCTGTCAAGATCACTAAAGGCGAAAAACAAATAACCTTGAATTACACAATTTGCCCCCTGTCATCATCCTTTCTCAAGGTAGGATGGATGGGAGGAATATTAAAGTAGTGATTGCCGGTGTTCAGATAACTTCCCGCAAATGTCGGGAGGAAAAAGGAAGAACCCCAAGGAACGGCGTGAATTTTTGTGGATATGGTAACGGTAAGCGGGGATACATGGAGCATTACGTAATAAACTCCTGTCATCTAATAAAAAAGATTGCGTACAGCTCTTGTTGTTGGTTTCACTACAAAAATTGGATGGAAGTAACAGCGAAAAGACAAAAAAGTGACTGATTGTCTGCTACAATAGAAAAATATACTAGTCCTACGCAAGATAGTGGGAGTGTGGACGTGGGTGTATAAATGATTACATCCTGGATAGGCTAACATACTGAATCAATCGAATCTGGATAAATTTACCGTTATTACCGGAAACTGGAATATACTAATACTATTACGCCGCCATGTCTGTAGAAGGTCAAGGGATCTGGGGCATTATGAAACTACGATTGAAAAACTGTAGTTTGCTTCAATGTTTTGGTAAATATTTTCTGTTACATTTATAAACTCTTATTACGGTTGTGACATTTGATTTCTGGTTAACCTGTTAAATAAGCTGTATATCACAACACAAGCACACGATTTCCCTTATCAACATTCGAACATTAACCTATTCAAAAATTAAATTGAAATTGAAATTAGACTTTTATTTGTTCTAGCCATTTCAGAGAGACTCTGTCTTCCAAATGGTGACACACATAATTACTAAGTAACCTGTAGAATATTTACATAAGTATTAATTGCAAAATATATTGAACGACGTCACGTACCTGAAGTTAAATGTTGAGTGTCTTCTACGCTGAATTAGGTTAGGTATTTGGTTTGAAATTACACGTCTGCCGCTTACATAAACTGTTTACCATTTCTTCAGTTATACGCTCAACAAAATATAGATAATATGTACACTGTAGTTTTCAAATGCAAATATGTTTTTATCGATGCTGCTACTACATTTATACTGTATGTTTCCAAGTCTGATTTTTCCCGTCAAGTTCGTTCAAACTTTTCACTTGGGACACCAAATCACGCTGTTTTAATATGACTATCCACATGAATGTACAAGTCTTGAATTTTGCAAGACAGCTTTATA